>JAQGBX010001113.1:0-27471 GCA_034698745.1 Megaphyllum sjaelandicum | reverse complement strand
TGTAAAAATGTGTGAAAATTTTAAAGCAATCGATAAAGAACTTTCGGAGATGTGAGGTCAGTAACAATTGCAAATTTACATTTTTATTTATATAGATAACGTGGTATACCGTAATTAGGCACACGAATTACATAAACTTGGAAAATATTAACATTTTAGACACGATGCAGTCAATCCAATGACATGTTTTTGATAAAGTCGTCAAAAGAATTGTATTCAAAAATAAGTATTTTTACAAATCATTTATTTGCAAATTGTACATCGATAAGGATCATTCAATATTCGCATGTAAACTCAATTTAAAACACTTGACATCATGACATTTTTTCGGTACCGGTATGATTTATATAATTTTTTTTAAAGTGCACGCATGCGTGACAGGTCCTATATTCAAATATTTAAAAAAAAAACAATTTTAATTGTACGTGTTTTATATATTACGAATCATGAACACATTCTGTTGACGCCTCAACTATAGTAAACAAGTACACAATGTAAATCTTTTTATAATTTGCCCACGCTTTTTTCGTGCATTACACCAAAAACGCCACAACAGAAAATGTCATGCCACCAAAATCCCCTTGAGCAGTTACGCAGAAATTCACACCAAAATCTCTTGTCCTGCATGCGTCTTAATAGAATCATATAATTACATGCAGATATCTGTTTTTCATGCAAATTTGTGTTCCGTTTAGTGCGACACAAAATAAGGATCGCAGCAACAAGCGGGTTGCTTTTTTTTCTTCAAAATATTCATTTCGTCCCTGGACTGCTTCATAATTGAAAAATGCCCGAGGAATAATAGAGCAATTAGAATACTGTAAATCCATCCCTTGCATCCATTTGGAGCGCCATTGAAAATGCAAATTAAAAGAATTATGCACACGATAAAGGGTGCTATGGCAATTCCCCATTCAAAACACCATGCATGCTGTTTTGTGCGCATGAATAGCTTATAGTTATGAACGAATAGGCCGATACATGTATTCATGCAATGCACTTGAAAAGAATCAATATATATACCGGCATAGTGATGAAATAAAATGGTTGTTTGAAAAATAAAATTATTAGCGTAGAATCGGTTTTTTTTAATGTTATTATTTCAAAATAGTATTTTTCTTAGGAAATAAACTTTAGAAACACGTCACAAAAAAATGTGTCGTCTTGTATGCACACGATTAAAGGCATAGATTTATTTATTTCGTGGGTGTATTGCGAGATTTGGGAGAAACAGGTGCCTGCATGGCATTTTCATGTCATAACGGAAAATACATGTACATTACACAGTTTGTATGTACATGTAAATTACATTTTCAGTTTGGTGAGCATGTATAGTGCATGATAACTGATAAGGCCTGAATGAGCAGTGATTTAATTGGTTAATGGACCTTGTGCAAAGTAATATATGCAGCATGCACTGGTATTTAACCAGCAACTAAAAAATTCATTTCATGTTCACTTTTTCAGGAAGGTTCCCGCGGATTTTAGTAAAAACCTTTCTAAACCATTTTTGTTGTTGTCACAAATCGCGCACTTAAGATAAGACGTATTTAAATGTCAAGTAAAACCAACATATTTACGAAATCTGAATAAGATCAATTTAGAAAAATTACACAAGCTGAGACAATGTATCAGAAAAGCTGCTTTAATTCTATTGGAAAGTTATTTTTACAGTTGTTTTTTTTTTAAATTTGAAAGAAAATTATCAACACCTTAGATCCATACGCTCGTTGGCATATTTCACAACACAAACAAGATTACATTTCCATGGATAATTTTTTTCATTTTTCAAGAAAAAAAAAACCAAAAAAACATCCATTTTTTTTCTCTCCTGCAGCTCGATTGTTTCGTACTCGCAGAAGTCAAGTTACTTAGCAGCGAGTATCATCTTAGGAAAGCGGACCACCCGTTCCCGTTGTAGGATTCGTTGATAGGCACGCGTTGTTCCATGTTGTCCCTGTAGACCCCGTAATTCTTGTTTCGACGTTAACCACGCGTAAGATATCGTTTTCTGCTCGGCCTAACGTCAACGTATTAATTAAACTCTTTTTGACTGATTGAAGCACTTGTAATCGAGCGAGTGAAACCGGAGGAGGCTCCGGCAGAGGCTCTCCCTTCTGGTCATCCTCCTCGATGACACGTGCAACAACTTTGCGGGCTAGCGGGCCACCGTAATTAGGGAGTCCCCCTCCGATGGCACGTGCTCCAGCCCCCGTCGCTCGCATCCTGATTTGAAGTCCTTTTTTTTTTCAATTACACTTTCAGGTTTGAAAACCAAATCCGCAGCGTTAACAATGGACCTGCCGCCATCTTGGACGATCGGAGGCCCGTACTTAAAATGATTAATTCGCGAGCAAAGGGCGGGTTACACCTTTTCTGAGCATCGAGTTGGGTTTGGGGTGAACCCATAAACGCATTTAGAGTAATTACACCGCGGTGGGGAGTCCCATTCACACCCATTGGCCTGTGGTCATTTGTTTGGGGAAGGAACAATATTGACGGTATTCACTTGACGTCACTATGCAGAACACGTCCGCGCAATCTTTTGTAAACTATATACTTGCTATTTTCTCAAAATTTCACGGATTGTTTCCAAAGCATGTTTAGCTCCGCCTTCTCAAAATAAACAACGACGAATCTGTTATCAAATTTATTTGTCCAAAATGTTATTCGTTGTCCAAAAACCTGTAAGTTTATCTTTATAACACTTCATCACAACAATGGAAATTTTGCAAACAATGCATATGCTGTATCTAATGTATAATGTATGCACAAGTGTTCAACTCTTTACTTACACCAAAATGCAAATGTCAAACTTATATGGCATACCTTTGTCCATGACTACATCAATTTGCAGGAGATGCACTTTTTTTTTCTCAAAAATGTTATCCGTTGCCTGAAATTCTACAATAAAGTTGCAGACGAAACCAAAAAACGTATCAAAACCACGGGCTATATTGCCATATAATGTGTTTATATGCATTTTTTTAAATTTCCCCCAATTTTTAAAATCTTCCCCCAAACTACATCATAATGAGAAAGCTAACCCATGCTCCATTTATGGCGCATTCGGATGGTCAATCTGGTGTGCACCGGTGCGGCATGCTACAAGGTGAGGCATAAGTCTTAAATCGGCACTATCGCACGCAGCAGGTGCAACAAGACTTTACAGACTTACGCCTTACCTTGTAGCCTACACCGGTGCATACCAGATTGACCATCCGAATGCGCCATTAGAAATTCCTAAATGACGTCAAAAAACAGGAGATGAACTGGACAACTTCACAAAAATATATGTTTATCTATAAATTTACTAAAGTTCACTATAACGAACCATTGGATTATTATTCTGAAAATGGCAAAGGTGTGAAGGATTAATATAATAATTATTGATGATGTTGATAAGGGAAGGGGTTTATGAATGGCTTTTCTCGAAACATTATTTCAGGTAAGACTGACGGTGACAGCTTTAGTAGGCTATACCTGCAGACCGGAAAAGCGCTGTGACCATGGGATGTGGCACCCCATGCGTCCTTTGTTAGATCGAGTTACAAATTCTTTTTTTTTATAGCAAAATTACCTGTTATATGTGTATAATCTCATAAACACGACATAAAAAGAGAAATCAATTTTAAAAAAATATATTTTTGATCATTTTGTATACATGTGGGCTTTATTTTATGCGCCAGGTAATTATTAGAATACGCATTTACAGTATGTTTGTTGTCTTTACTGTTATACTATAGCGTATAGTGCTTGTTTTATAAACAATTGTCAATACCGGCAGTGATAACTTCGGGAAAATTCTTGAACCCAACTATATAGCGTACCGATTTTGCGCACTTGACTTCACGACTGCCAACGTACGAAATCGTAAATCTTCTGTCCGAGTACCCTCACATTGCACCGCAGGAAGACGTTGCAGCTTTTAAGTTAGTAAACCAGGTTCCAAACCCTTAATGTGCATTGTGCAAGTGTAACTTAGAAAATTTTAAACCATTTCAGTGCATCTATACCGGCCGGGTGTTCCGTTTATCATGACTTGTCCAACGTCTTTAAAAATAAATAGTTAATCGTAAAAGTTATCAGAATACAAGATTAATATATAATATCAACTTGCCTTTTAAATTATGCAAGAATGAAGGGGCCCCCGGTCCCCCTATGAGCCATCCGGGGGGGGGGGTCCCTTTGTGATTTTTAATGGGGAACCCCCATTTTTTTGCAGAGTACGAATCTGCACTTAAAACACAATAAGTTTTGTCTAAAAGATTTTTTTGGAATCATCTTAGATGTTGCTGTAATCAATGTCCGAAATCATGTAATACGCCATTCACTTTTCCAACAGGCATTTGCACTGCTGCTACCTGTTGAAAAACGTGAATGGCGTAATACACGATTTCAGACATCGATCACAGCAACATTTAAGATGATGCCAAAATAATCTTTTCGACAAAAAGTATTGTGTTTTAAGTGCAGATTCATAATCTGCACAAAAAACGGGGGTCCCCATTTCGAATCACAAAGGGACCCCTCATTCTTGCATAATTTAAAAGGCAAGTTGTTATTATTAATGTTGTATTCTGATAACGTTTACGATTTATTTTAAAAGATGTTGGGCAAATCATGATAAACGGAACACCCGGTATATGCACCCTTTTGTGGTTCCTTTTAGAAGGGATAAAAAACAAGCTTCCGCCTCGCTGCCCATGCACAAAGTTTATCGTTAAAGTACCTTACTAATAATCGAGGCGATGGCGATTTCCCTCCGCAGCCCCCATAAGCCGAATTTTGATATCGGCTCCAATTTCGCTATATATTCCGTGACATAGAAACTACTTGTACGGCAGTTGGTGGACGGACATCCGCGTGCACGTGCTCGGGGTCCTTCGGACTCCATGAAACCCTATCCTCCGACTCGGAGGATTTTCGGCTGATGGCACGCGTCCAGAACGCCGGCTCGCCATTGGCCCGGACGAGATAAGAGTGCCAATTGCGGCGGGTCACGTGACCGGCGTCCACGCGCGGATCCGTCGAACGGAATTCGGCCGAAATGCGCGACATGGAGGCCGGGCAAGTGGTCTCCTCAAAGCGGACGCTGCAGTGACAAAAAAGTCAGCAAGATGAACAACATTCTGGAAGGGTTCGACTGTATGGAGTTGATAGCAAATGACATTCTCAAAGGTGAGCAGCTACATGAATTTGCATGGTTTTCTGAAGAAAGGCGCTAGGGACTCTCGATTATCCGAAGTCGGATTCACCGGTATTACCTGAATGGAGTTTGCATCTTGGAGTAAAATGCAAAGATGGGTGTTAACATGCTTTTGCAAGCAACTTTTTTTGGATGAAATTGGAAGATGTCACAATTCCCCCACGCGATATATGCGTGCATATCATTTTTTATAGTCCATTTTCCAAATTTACGCGTCTTCCACATATGCTTTCACTTAATTCATTAATTGATATGCATACATACGTTTAAAAAATAATGTCATGCGATCATTTTTTTTATCTCTGAACAATGTTTTGTATCTGACGATATTTCTAAGTTCAAAATCTGTACTTCAGCCATGGTTAAGCCAATACAAAATTTCGAAACGCTAATGCGACAATATTTCAAAAAACAGATTCATGTATTTTTTTTCTTAAATAATTTTTTTTATACTACGTTGTCTTTTAAGTACACAGGTAAGGTTGCTTATAGTAGGCCTATACTGTTTTCCGGATATTCGGTGGTGTACTTTTGTGCGAGCTTGCATTCTTCGACATAATTATTCCTTCTATAGCCTGTCGATATATCAAACCAATACAGGATATTTGCATTTAATATACCGTAGTCTTTTCTGTCGTTTTAAGGGTAATTTCATTTCCAAACCTTCCCGGATAATTTAGAATATGCAAATGTGTTAATTTTCAGAAAAATCCAAAAATCCACGTGCCCGTTATTAATAACTCCTTTCGCAATATTTTACATATACATGTATATCCAATGTGATCTATTGCGCTTTTTATTCAATTTATGAATAAACAGAGCGTTTTACACATACTTCCGCAAGGAACTTCCAAGTTTAGGACTTCCGCAAAATATTCCCAAAATTGGAATCCCCCCTCCCAATTCGGACGTCCGAAACTTTAAAAAATATTGCATTCGGAAATTTTTGAAAGTTTGCAAATTTGTACTCGAACAACGTAAATTTTGTAGTCTGAAAAGGTTGAGAATTTTGCCAATTTGTCCTCAGAATCTGTTGGAAATTTTGCAAAATTCTCCTCGGAAACTGTTGAAAATTTTACAAATCTGTATTCGAAAACACTTGAAAATGTTGAAGATTTGTCCTTTGGAAAACGTGGAAAATGTTGCAAATTTGTTCTCGGGAAAACATGGACAAATTTGTGAAGCTGTCCTCGGAAAAGGTTAGAAATTTTGAAAGTTTTTGCTGGAGAAAAACGAAAATTTTGCAAATTTGTACTTGGAAAATTTGAAAGTTAGCAAATGGACCTTGAGCTTATAAGTTCTCCGACTTTTCCAGGACTGTGGTACCCTGTTTGCTGACTTTTTTTTCTAATACACCTATGCGATATTGCTAAGTGGACATCCGAGTTGGCCATAATCCCCTCCCTCCCCCTGTCCACATTGTGTCCGTTACTCAGCTTATCCCCCCTACCTCCTTCATGAGGACGTCTTTTTTGAATGACCCCTTACCAAGTATCCACACTAAGACGAAATGTGAGGTTCATTCAGGGTTTTTCGGAAAAAATCCGCATTTTTTTCCCCATGAAAGATGCTTTTGAGCACCTCAACTAAAAATGGCGACCATATCGCCATTACAGGCATTCCAAAACCTGAAACGTTCAGTGTTGCGCGCAGTTTCTTTTGGTGTAGCAAGGAAAAGAACCTCAAAAGGTTCTATTTGGTATACCTTTTTTTAGAGTGCATATAAGGAAGGTGTACTAGATGTTTTTAGGCGAATTTACATGTTAACCTCTACAGACCCGGCCTATGTGATTTGTCCCTTGTAAGGGACAAGTTTAATTTATTTTTAACATTTAATGTTGAGAGGCATTTGTCTGGAAACCCAATGTCCTTTAAAAAGGACATCTAGCTCTATCAAACAGTATAATTTTTTAGTTTTTACCACTATTATTTCGGGTTTTATGAAATCTTAAAAATGGTGTCTTACACTGTTTACGGTTTTTATTACTGGCAAGAATGTATGGTCGTAAATCAATCAATTTTAAATAGAATCTTATCATTTTTTTTTGGTTAGTTAATTTACTTACATGCTGCAGATTGCATCTGTGTTAAAATTTCATTGTAAAATGTAATACTTGGTTCTAAAAAGGAACCATCTTTCTCATGTCCCTTGTAAGGGACATTGGGATCGAACTTTTCAATTTTTAAAAATTAAAAAAATTTAATAATTTTATTTAGCAATCGTTTAATTTTCTTCACTTTATGCATTATATTTATTGTATTTGATTAGTAGATTTTAGAAATTATTTCAGATTTCTTACTTAAATTTCTTATTTTTTTGAATACCGTCAACCTGTTGAGGCTACTAAAATTTTTTTTAGCAAATATGGCCATTGATAAAGATATCAATTCGACTGATAATGAAAACGTTGATCAAACATTTTACCGTTTTGGTAAAATGTTAATATACGGTGCCGAATGCCATCGGGTAGTGCGAAAACATTGTTTCGCTTCGTTAGATGTGATATTTTACCATAAATCACGAAGAACAACAATTGTTTTATAAAGTTTTACAACAAATAGTGTTAATGTAAGCCAAAAAATACATAAATTCATTTAAATAATTTTATATATTTTAATTTTTTTACCATTGTTTAGTCCTAATGTCCCTTGTAAGGGACATCTAATATCTGGTAATAAAAGTCCAATTAAAATTTTGTTTTCTATCACAATAATTCATTAAAAATATAAGAAATGATATTGTGAAGAAAAAATCCGAATAAATATTAGGAATATCACTAATGTTACCATGCATGCGTTTTATGTCACGAATCAAAACATTGATAAAATATGTGCCAATCAATGTAAAGAGCTTTTTTGTGTAAATAATGGCGAATATATTCGATCCATTTATTGTTGTATAAACTAACAAACATTGTGGAACAAATGCATGTAATGCATATATGTGTAAAACATATAGTACTTGAATAATATTTATATGTAAAAGTTTTCAAACGTGCACGTGATATGGTCAAGATTAACAGATTGTAATTACCGGTATATGTTCTATTGTGGCATTCCATGCTTGGTATTTACTTGAATGCATCTTTAAAATTTGATATACTGTATGTTCATCAAAAGTTAAAAACCACATTTTTTTTAGATCTTGTAACACAATTTAAACGTCAAGCATATAAAGCCATGCAACTAAATTACATGTATGTTTAAACCAAATCTTATATGTTAAAGACAGCATCCCATCTTGCTTGAAAATTCATGTATAACATGAATAATCTTAGTATACTACACATACTGAATAATGAAACTACAGTAAAAAAAGTATTATACATGTGCAATTTTGCATTCCTTCAAGCTACATGTTTTTGACATGCCGAGATATGATCACATGCAGGTATACATGGAAACCACGAGAAACCTGATACTAAAGCACCACTTTTGTCCGTTATTAAAATGCAATTTTTGCTTTACATTTCCACGCACATTTTATAGTTTCTCATAATGCAGAATTATTTTCTGTAAAAAAATATCAGTTGCGAAATTCTGTCTTGCGAAGGTATAGGTATAGGAGATTGACAGCCCAGGGTCCGCCAATCAGGTGCGTCGTCTGGATTAGTGACGCATTCTGCACGCAGAAAGGGCCATCGAAAAATCAATCGATGGCATTCCCAGGCAAACATTTTCATAATTTAGTCAAAATGGGAGGATTTCGCCGAAATAATAGTCACCATTCGGGTCGTTGAATTTCGGGGCATAGACGCTTTCCCAGTTGCCCAAATGGATTCCTTAATTGGTAATTCAAGCGCGTCCGCTTTTCCACAATTCCGACTCTTCGAATCGTGATTTTGCGTGAAAAAGAAGACAAAATTGTCGACGCCCTTTTAAATCACTATTTTTCCGAAAAATTTTCGACAGAAGACATAAAAAGAGAGGCCGCCAATATGGAATCAGCCCACTTGGGATGCTTCCTCACCAATTCCACTGCATCCGGATACGGAGGCGACATGTGGAAGCCCGCGCAGCCCACCTGCAAGAACCCGGGCCAGGACCACGGGTGCCGATCTCCAGCCATCCCGGACTTCAACATGGGCAACTTCTCCTTGTCTCCCATCGACTTCGAGCCCTTGCCCAACCTGTTTTCCTTCGGACCAGTTTACCAGTAAGTAACACCTCAAAAGCGCCCTGATAACACGAGTGTATATCTCGAAATGTTCGATGACTTTAGAGATGGTCTTTAGATTATTCACGTAGCAGAATTATACATACTTCATATACAGAACAAGTTGTGGAATTGAGATTTTGAGGCAATGTCAAAAATGTGAGAATGTATATCCTCACTAAGCTGAAGATTCTTTTCAAGAATTTATCGAATTATTTCATACAAATGCATGAGCGCATATACTGTATATGCATATACTGCATTAAGATGTTTTCTCAATTAAACCAAGATCTTGAGAACCCTCTGAAAGAATTTCAGCAAAGCATTCGAAAATATTGTTTTTTCAGGATTGTTAATGATTCGAGCATCATTATGCATAGCCGGGTTAAGTATGGCCCTGTAAGCCAATATTTTTATGCATATATTAGGATGTGAATTTTAAGATGTGGCAATTTTTCGATTATCCGTGATTTTACAAAACCAGAAGTTGCTGATAAATACAGTTTTGGAGGAATGTCTTAGCAGGTTTGCATGTGTCAATTCTCAAAATATGCCATGAAACGGTTGGCGAATCTATGATGATGCAACTTCGATACGGCATCAAACAATATTCCCTGAATTTTCAATATTAGAAGTTGTTCTTGTCCACATAAAATAAATTTAAAATTGCTTATGTTAATACATTTTCAGTGAAATTTAAAACCTATGTACATCTGTACATGTATGTATACCTCCAGTGCATATTTTACAAGGGATTTATAGTCAGCATGCAGCATTATTGGACATTTTAGTAAAATACTGTATGTATAGTTTTAAGGTTCTTCGATATGTGATATTTATACGTTCCCTATCAAAATATTATATACGAGTGGATGTACATGTCTTTGAATATTAAAAATAAATGACAATTCAGCGATATAGATTTTACAACACCAGAAACAAAAAAAAAAGATATCGTGCATGCATCAACGTGTCTTTCGAAATCCACGATAAATAAGAAATATTAAAACAACAAAAGAAAGGCAAAACGTAATTTTGAAAATAAGGCCCTTGAAATTAACTTTTCGAGTAACTGAATACAGTATACAGAATTTGAATATTGCTATATGTGAAACTGAAATATTCTATAAAAGGGTGGACAGTTTTAAAGTGACATGTTTTGAATAACCGTGGCCGATAATAACTGAAAGCTAATGTGTCCTGATGACAGATTCTCATTGATCTTTCCCATAAAACATCGAAATTATAGTACTGTATATGTATTTGTTACGTTAGTTTTCACATAAATGGGTAAGTTATGAAAAAGATAATATTCAGTTTCGCATGCACACAAAATTAAACAAAAAATTATAAACTTGTTAAGGCGTTAAAAATTGTACTGGTATAGTTTATTCAAAAATTCGAATAGTGTAAACTGGATCGAGCGTGATCTTAATTTTTTAAAACCAAAAACACTTTTGCTACCGATGGAAGTCAACGCTTGAACTCCTGAAACCTCTAACACAAATTCTTACTTTCGTTGTCAATGATAATTCAAGAACAGCATTCTAACATGAAGTACAATTGTATCCCAATAATTTTAATTGCCATGCATCAGGCATTGGAAGAATTGTACATTCGCAGTGTTATGGGTCTTACCAGAGATAAGGTTTTAATCAATACATACAGTCTAATTACATGCATTGCATCATTAGGATGAAAGACAGTGGTGCATGGGCCTTGATATTTTTGTCCAGAGCAAAGCAATTGCGATATATGGCCCTTATATTCACAATCTCTATCATAAGCATGCTTTCAGGATGAAAACAAGATGCATGACTTGAGTCTGCATCATTCCATAGTTACTTGATGCCGAATATTCGATTCAAGAAATATAAGCCAAAACGCCAAGAAACCAGATTTTTCTTAATTTTATAAAGAAGCTATAAAGAAGCAAATAATGCACAAACCATGCATGCACGTTGAATAAAGAACAAGGGATACGACAGGATACGATGTATAGTCATGTGTACAATGTATACGTGTACTTTCTCAACTAAATTATAGCACGTAGTGCACTTGGAATTCACATCCTTAAAGCAAATATGTACTCAAAGAGCATGCACGCGCATTGGGCACCGTTCCCAAGAATATATCTGAACTTTAAATTGAGGGAGACCGCACCCCGCACTTAGATCGCTTATTCCTCTCGCTCCTCATCGCCGTGCACCACCACGGCCCCCTCCTAACCCGCTCCGTGTCTTCTTCCTTTGAAGCAGAGATTTTCCAACGTATAAAGAAAAGAACCCGCACGACATGGCCGACGTCCTCCTCTCCCTCAAGCACGCCGTAGTGCACCCGGGTCAAGTACCCTCCCTCTCACCCGCCGCCAACTTTGGCCTTTACAGCAGCCAGTCGACGGCGCCCGGGCCCCAGCAAGTGTCGCCCACTTCCGTCTCCTTCTCGGTGCACCCGCAGGCGCAGGTGATGAGCCCGGGTTACGCGCAATACGGTCACCAGTACCCGGACCCGGCCCCGACGCCGGTCCAGGCGGGCAGCGTGCAGCAGGGCCCCGCTAACCTGTTCCCCAGCATGAGCGTCAACGTGTCCATGAACATGACCATGGGGATGCCCGGGGTGGCCCCAGGGTGCGGCGTGATGGAGCAGATGGGTTCCCCCCAGCAACCCATGGGCTGGGGCACGGGACAGAACCCCATGGGCGGTCAGCACCCTCAGGGCCAGAATCTCATGGGCCCCCTGCAAATGTCCTACGCCGCCTCCGCCGCACCGGGAACACATCCCGGCTACGGCGCCGGCTACTCGTTCACGGCGGAGATCCGGCCAACTCCTTGCTCCGAGCCCTATTACGACAAGGAGTACGGCTTCAAAAACGTGGCTCCCGTCACTTCCTTCAAACCCGTCAAGGCGGCCGGGTACGGGTTCACTCCCGCGCCCGCTGCCAAGAAGCGCCCCTCCAGGGCCTCCGGATTCGGTTTCTCCGACGTCACGGTCGGCATGAATGGCGGCGCTCTAGCAGACGGTGGATCAAAGGTGATTTCAATGACTCGTTCATCCCACATTCTGAGAAGCAACGCTCGGCTCGAACTGTTCAGCAAGTAGGCTATGCAGGGTGGCAAAAACGTCTGTTGCACCTCCCAAATTTCGAGAATATAGCTACAAAAATGAAAAATCTGATGAGGGGTCCTGACTGCAATCGTGCCCAAAACATTTGGCACCAAGGCCCATTTCAAGGGCCTTCAGGTCCTATGTCTTAAACGGTAATATCCGGGCGCTTTTTGCCTTGTAGGCACTGTGCCCCTCAACCAACCAACCAACCAACAAAACGAATGACTTCTGAGCTTCTTGTATGTTTGTCCCCATGCCTAACAGCGCTACATTGCAGGAAAGCTCGATTCCTAAAACAATCCAGATCCTTAAGCTTTCCTGCAATGTAGCGGTGTTATGCACGGGTGCAAACATACATGAAGCCCAGAATTCACTTGTTGTGTGGCGATCTATAATTAAATGTTGGAAATTAAGCCATTGAACTAATGTTTCGACGCCCTACAACTTTCTAATTGAGTTTTTCTTTAAAGCTATTACCGTTTAAGATATAGGACCAAAAGGCTTTTGAAATAGGCCTTGGGGCCAAATGTTTTGGGCACGATTGCACTTAGCACCCCATGGTTCCTATATGTTCCCCCATCAGATTTTTCCTTTTTGCCGCCATTCTCAAAATTAAGGGGGGATGGGGGTGAATTGGACTTTTTTGCCACCCTGTATATATACTAAAAAAACTCTTGAACCATATATACTGTGCTTGCTTGAGCTACCATTGCAAGTCCTTGTATGGTTCGACAGTGGGGTTTTTTCAAATAAAAATAGCGCCTCACAAGACCGCAAATTTAAGTAATTTTTTTGAAAAAGTCGGAAAATTTAGCATAATCGTCATTTTCTTACGGAACATGCCTCGCAACGTTACTTCTTGGACAAGGGCGAAAATCTATAAAAAAGAACTGAAATGCATGCATGTAACACGACTTGCTTTTTCGAAGGTGAATCTATGCCGGATCTGCGGCAAGACTTACGCCAGGCCCAGCACCCTAAAGACCCACATGCGAACCCACTCTGGGGAGAAGCCCTACAAATGCGGAACGTGCAACAAGTCGTTCTCGCAGGTGAGTGGCCGAAATTGTTTTTTTTTTCTTTTCTATAAAAACGACATGCATGTTAAAGCTGAAAAGGTTTCGTCATCATTACGAACTGAACTTGTTCAGTACCTTTTCAGAACGGGTAATGCTGATATTAAGCATAGTTTTCACTTAATGCTTTTCGGCGCCATGATGGTTACCAAGAACTGGCAAGAAGCACACACTATACAGTGTGGCAAAAGAGTCTGTTACACCCCCAAATTTCGAGAAGGGCTGTAAAAATGAAAAATCTGATGAGGGGAACATATAGGAACCAAGATGTGCTGAATGCAATCGTGCCCAAAACATTTGGCCCCAAGGCCCATTTCAAGGACCTTTAGGACCTAGTCTTAAACGGTAATAGCTATGAAGAAAAAGTCAATTAGAAAGTTGTAGGGCGTAGAAAAATTAGATTAATGGCTCCATTTGAAACAATTAATTATCGATCGCCACACAACAAATGACTTCAGGGCTTCTTATATGTTTGCACCCATGCATAACACTTCTACATTGCAGGAAAGCTCGCTTCCTTAACATACCAGGTCCTAGAGCTTTCCTGCAATGTAGCGATGTTATGCATGGGTGCAAACATACAAAAGGCCCTGAAGTCATTTGTTGTATGGCGATCGATAGTTAAATGTTTCAAATGGAGCCATTAAACTAATTTTTCGACGCCCTACAACTTTCTAATTGACTTTTTCTTCATAGCTATTACCGTTTAAGAAATAGGACCTAAAGTCCCTTGAAATGGGCCTTGTGGCCAAACGTTTTGGACATGTTTGCATTCAGCACCCCATGTTTCCTATATGTTCCCCTCATCAGATTTTTCATTTTTGCAGCCATTCTCGAAATTTGGGGGTGCACAGACTTTTTTGCCACCCTGTATGTGAGTCTTCATGCAGCAAATCGCCCACGTCTCTTCAGCAGCTACTTGATTCATAAAAAGCATGCATCGAGGTTTCTGCGCGCCATCTGACGTCCATGCGCCAAAACGGACTCAAACTGGCTTTTTGTAACCACATTTTCGTAACTGTTAATTTGAATAGATGTCGTCATCGTTATTTTATATAATTGATTTAAAAACAGTTGGGGATTTTAATAATTTTTGTGGCTGATTTAAAAATTATAGTGGATGTATGGGCCCATCTTTAAAAATGTCAAAATTGCTTTAATGTATTTTAATACTAAACATAAGCCATGATGCCATCTATAGTTCATTGTGGAAAACTGTATCTACAAGTATAGCCTACATCACACGTATTAACAATCTCATATTGCTTATACTTGAATTCCTACGCACTGATCGATACTCAGGCAATTGTAGCAAAAGGGGCAATGGCGAGTTGACGACTGTTAATTTAACGAGCATTTGTGCAACCCACTAAGCGCTAATAATAAATTGTCAGTGGGTTTACTTTCTTGGAAACTAGAAAAATTAAGGAAGAAGCTGACGGTTTCCTTATCACCATATATGAATGAGGAATAAAAATCATACATAATCTAGAAAATGGACACAGGTTCAAAGAACAAACTGAGGAATATCCTATATTATCAAATTGCTCCACGTATACAAATATACCGTAATTTGTTGAGTGTATTGAAATCAGCTAAATCGACATCCAACTTCCTTTTTTTACATTTCCAATTACAACTTACAATAATTTTTGCAAATTACTTCTGGGTTAAATTTCTCTAAAATTTAACATAAAATTGAACGAAATATTGCGAAACAGTATACTATTTCGCTGAATCCTTAATTAATTTCCCTGCGAAAATTTTGACATTGCAGAACAGTTATCGCAATAATTTCCACAGAACAGTTTCCTCATCAACAAGTCAGTCGCACCGAACTGAATTTCATTCATTCGCCGATTAATATGCAGTATTATGAAACGTTTCAATTGCTGGTGAAGAAAATAATGTATAATTAGACAGCAAGTCAATGATCACTTTTTTAAAACACTTGCTTACAATAAAATACACAAAATCATGCACATGAATTATGGCAGACCGAAAATGAAAACATCAAACTAAATAAGGATCATTATTTTTTACGAAAGGGCTAACGAAAGAATAAGCAGGAGGGGATCCAATTAAGTTGAATTAACCTATATTGTTAGGGGATTCGACTTCCAATGATATCTTTCGAAGGTAATAATCACTGAAACGTTTTTCTTCGCAGGCTGCTAACCTCACTGCTCACATCAGGACTCACAGGTAACAACCAGACTCACGTTGATTTTGACATGCTCATAATTTGCGGGTTAGTTTTAAGATTTCTCATTTTTGAACAGTGGTGAAAAGCCCTTTCGGTGTCCTATTTGTGATCGTCGTTTTTCCCAATCGTCTTCGGTGACGACTCACATGAGGACACACTCTGGGGAGAGGCCATACCGGTGCAGGATGTGCAAAAAAGCCTTTTCTGATTCATCCACGTTAACGAAACATTTGAGAATACACAGGTTAGTGTTTTTAGAAAAAATAATTATTCAATTTGACGTTTTCGTGAGGAAATATGGGTGAATGAATTCTCGAAACTTTTTAAGATATGGTAAAGAATTTTTGCAAATGCGGCGACATTTAATTCAATTAAAAAACATAAAAAAAGAAACTTAATTTTGGGGAACTGGTAATCGTTATCCATTCGAATTGTTTTATATTTTAACTAATTATTTTTAATTTTTTTTTTTTTTTTGCAGTGGAGAGAAGCCATACCAGTGCAAATTATGTTTACTTCGGTTTTCTCAGTCTGGAAATTTGAACAGGCACATGAGAGTGCATGCGAATCCAATCTAGAAATGTTCGAACTTAACCTTGCATTGGGTCGGCGAATTGTTTTTAAACTTTTGAAGAGAAATAAGTCATACTTCCGCTGTACATAACCGCGATACTAGTTTAGATAAATAATTTATTCATTTTTATAAAAGAGTCGTCTCTTTTAAAATGGAGTCCATGCATCGACTTAAATTCCAGCCAGTTACATACTGGTAAGAAACCGCATATTCATTGCAACATCAGATGCAACTTCGCCAAACCCAAATTGTTGGATGATTCGACACAATATGGTAATCATTCATAGTTGGCTTAATCAGGTAACGGGTATAGTGGCAAAATAAACCAATTAACAAGCGTGAGTAAGCCAATGTTTGTTGGATTGATCACCCTGAAAATGGTTGTCACTGCTGATGAGGAACCCTTTAGAAAACAGTATAGGTTTAGAATTCCTATTGTCAAAATAGGCTGTAGGGGCCTATACAAGGTACGAACATGTATGTATAACTATAACGATAAAAATATGGCGATATTCATACACGCCACTTCGTTATATCATTACAATTATCAAATTAACTTTAATTACATGTATAAGAAATCAAATTTTTTGCAAGATTTCGCCTTAACAATGGACCCTTTTACTAATCAGATCCTCTCGCGGATTTCTAAGGAACTAGCATAAGGCCTTTAACGCTGCTCTGGCCTCCAGCCCTGCATAGAACAGCGCTTTCAGCGCATAGTTAAGTAATTGCACATGAAGTAGCCAACATGTGCCGTCTGCTCGTGAAAGCTATCTGATTAGTATGTATTAATGATACATTATAGAGTCAAGCGAATGATAGAATTACAGATAAAAAATACGTTTTGAACCCACATAACATTTTTAAAAGTCATCGTGCAGATGTCTGAACTTCTTTATAGCACAGTGTGTATACAGTACATAGTAGTGTATGGCGATTCTTCGAATTTTGCGAGCTTTGGGAGCGTCCATAAATTACGTGAGGCGTTTTTGGTGATATTTCGACCCCCCCCCCTTCCCCCCTGGTGAGATGTCGTGAGATTTGGCTCGAACCCATAATCTCACGTGAGATTTTTAAAAATGCGTATTTTTAGTGTAAATACGTTAATCTGTGCTTGATTGTGTTGGGTTTATTTAAAAAAATATAATTTGCTTAATTATTTTTATTTTAAGACTAGTTAAGGCTAGTATTTAAGACTACTAAGAACGCATAGTCTAGAATCACAGTAAGAAAATCGAACAATAAAATACTTAAATAGGAACTACTAAAATTCGTAAAAGAATATTTATTCTAGTTCAGTCCACGGGGACTCATGTATGTGTTCTCCAGAGTGACTACTGGAACTAACATGTCCATGTGATTAGGCGCGTTTGGCTGTTCGGTGGCGGCTAAACAATTAAGAGGCTATAACTGTGCTACTTTGCGGCATTCGCGTAACCGCCATAAATATTGTGTAGGATTTTGCCATCTTTTAGTGAAGAAATATGTTTTACTTAATTTAACCCAGTTCTCTCGCAATTTTACAGTTTTTTGCGGAAAAAAAATTACGTGTTATTTGCCGAGACCCCCTACCTCCCCCCCCCCACGTGAGATTGGGTGAGATTCGGCTCGACCCCCTCCCCCCCTAAACGCCTCACGTAATTTATGGACGGCCCCTTTGGAACAAAAATATACAGTATCAGTTCGGACAACACGAATTTACGATGATCGAATAACTAGAAAATGCCTTTTTTCGATCACGTTTTTGAAACTATATGCATATTTCAGATCGACGTGAGTGTTATCGCTCTTTACCGAATGGGGAAAATCCAAGATAAGTGGCACGTATTCATTGTATACCAAAACGTTAGCAAGTCCACGCTATAATTCACACGAGAAAAATTGAACCAATCAATTTACCTGGCCAATATCATTTCATCCACTTGTATAATTGAAAAAGTTGAACTTTATCTGCCTTTTTTATTGTTCTTCAAAGCACCGTGCATACGCGACGTGGGAGTGTTAAATATCACCAGATTAATCAATCGAGCCAAACTTCCTCCATTAACTTGGTTCTACATAAAGTTCTTATGTCATTTCTGAAGTGCAGGACGATTAAAGCCAAGGATATACCATAATGCTATTCGCAGATATCGAAAGCGAAATACAAGTATTAAGGCTATATACATTAAGAGAATGGAGAATTTTTGCTGGTGGAAAACCCAGAGTTGGGAACAAAGAAAAAACATCCTGCCAAAAAACAAACGTAATTACATACAGTATATATACAAGTGCGTGAGTTTCCTCCAGCAAATTTACGTCATCGGGCAATTAGAAACCCGAGTTAGTTGGTGCGAAATAAAAGAAACTTTGCGCGAATATAAAAACCGTTTCTATGCCAGTACTTCGCTAATCTTTTGGCATAAAATGCATAAGATTCTTAAAGAATTTCACAATTTAAACAGATATTCTCAGGCTGGATATTCTAAAAAGGGGTTGGTCAAGCGACCGTTATTTCATAAATAGGTCGGAACTTTCATTGAACCTTTGTGCGCAAAACACGCGAGTAAACTTTTACATATACAACCTATTTACACGTACATACATGTACAAAAATATGTCAAAAACACATTAAAGAATGCAAATTGAAATTGTATCAAATATTGTAAAATATTGGGTTTGCGTGACCACTGAATGATTCATGAGTCACTCCACACGACAGGTACATGCATGCAAGTATTACTCAAAATTTATCATCAATTAATACTGTGGATATACTTTAGAATTTTGGTCACACAAATACGGTTACCAATTCCCCCATTACTTTACATGTCAATTTAGTTTATAGTTTCATTATACTATCCTTCAGTTTTCTAGCTTTTTCAGATTCAGTACTCTGTTTCAAGTACGTTTTGGTCAACATAATGTTTGCGCGAGTTTAATTAAACAACCCTTGCTTCATGTTTTAATGAAAACTATTTCACCCCAATGTATAGTTAATTGTCATCCGCTTTCGATTCTTCAAGACTTAAAACTTTAATTTGGTCCATCTCACTGCTATTTTTTTTTTCAAAGTGAATATGGAAATATTTCAAAAGATTGGGCATGAAATGGAACGATTTTAAGAAAAATTCATATTAGTAATTTTTTAAAAACTTATCAAAAAATTTTAGAAATGGCAATATTTTAATTGCTATAAAGCGCTGTAAAGTAATTTTACATTGCATGGGGAACGCCTTGTTCTGACAGGACTGCGGTTTAGCGGGCACGGTCGACCTTTGCCATTTTAGAAAGAAATTACTTGAAATTACCACGCGTTCTGGGAATATTACTATATTATGACAAAATCAATTTTAGAAAATATAGTTTGCGTGACCATGCACTGAATATTTTATGGGTCACTCAACACGACATGTGAAGGGGCTACGCAGGTCAACTACACTGTATATAGGCTCGTTCCAAAAATTCCAAAACTGAATTTTTTTTTTCCCAGAACATTTTCTTGTCGAAGGATTGCGAACAGTATACCGTGGATTGCGTGTACTGTCTAGTTCAAACTAGGCCAGAAAAAACAAACGCAACATTGTTTTAATTGGAAAACAGTTGGCGTTTCCCTTTAAATGGGGCATGGATGATACATTTCAAGGATGTATCATAAATATGAAGAAATTTTCTAATCACGCGTTCAACAGATTGGATGAAAACATTATAAACAAACAATTATGTAACGTTACTTCTGTGGACATTGCCTGATTTTCGACATGATTCGTAAATTGGTTTTTCACAGTTTTACAAAATTACAGGGGGAAAAACCCTCCTCTTTTTGCAACTAAATTAACTAACCTGTCTAATGCATCCTACAGAATTGAATTATCAAAATATTGTTTAATATACATTATGGTTCAATATCCAAACGTTATCATTCTTAATACCGGTACGTATCCAAAAACTGCGTGGATTAATCAATTAAAGGATTCTCAAATAAATAAGCAACACCATATTTGTACAGGAATTTAACGTTCTGTTTCGTCAGTCCAGTCCATCGAATTGCTGATGCCATGACAAAGATGGCGGACGGCGGTCACTCGCCGAGGAAAGGACGTCATGCAGAGTTACGTATATCAACCTGCATCACGTGATCTTTTCATCGAACCATTAACTAAAAAGAGGTACAATCCAAAATATGTTTTGGAAATTAAAACAGGGTTCCCCCAGAAATTTCTTACGTGAAACATTGACATATTTTCCAAAATTGGCACTGGAAAATATATTTTTAAATTTACTAACGACAATTTTAAAAATTAGCATAAAATTTTTTAACAATGTTAAAAAATTGCATGAAAACTTTTTAAAATGGGAAAATATTGTATTCGGAAAATGTGGCAAAATTTTGCTCGGAAAAAAGTGGGCAATTTTGCAATTTTGTCCTTGCAAAATGTGGAATATTTGTACTCAGAAAACCCATAGAATTTTAAAAATTTGACAAGGAAAACGTGGAAAAAATTTCAAATTTGTACTCGGAAAACGTGGAAAAATTTTCAAATTTGGAAAATTTTGCAAGTTAATTCTCAGTAAACGTGGAAAGTTGAGTAAATTTTTACATGGAAAACGTGAAAAATTTTGCAAATCTGTATACTCCGAAAACGTGGAAAATTTTCTACAATTTAAAAAGTATCGTAGAAGTATTAATTTTGAATAGCCATGACTGCGTTGAATTTCCCTGACTTTTTCAGGTTTTCCAGGGGTTCCAGGTCTGGGGGAACCCTGTAAAAGTACCGTGCTTATTACGGTATCAGAATTACAATTCGTAACATCGCGCATCGTCTTTATAACGTTACCGCGTAAAGGCACAACGATTACGTTATTTTTTAAATTCATCCGGCGTCGCTGGAATTTTACAAATTCTTAAAACAAAAGAATTCGGTCAACAATTCTCCCACAATTCGGAGCATTTGCGTAGCACGCCATTTTCACGTATAATGATTCCGCGATTCGGAAGCGCTGTCGAGTCTCCAGCCGGCGCGTTCCGCGTCCAACTGACCAAAACGAGCAACTCGGCGAACTTCCCCGACTACTACGCAAAAGCGGAGGAATATCCCGCGACGTCATCCGGTCGTGACGCTCGTGAGTACGAGAAGCAAAAAGTGCATGGCATCTCCAAAGTATCGAATAAAGCAAGTAGGCTTACGGAGCTTATAACGTATGCGCTCCGTAGCTCTAATCAGAAAATGAACGGAGAACGTCGAGGAATCACGCCTCCAACCAGCTGTCAGAACGAGCCAGTTTCGGATTATACGCGAACGTCGCCGATGCACGTCAAAGAAAATACGCCGAGGGAGAGCGTGGGAGAGGCGGCTGGAGAACGGGCCACCGTATCGGACTCGAATTTCCTACGAACCGAGATGTGGCGATGCTGCTGCGGTAACGTCAAGCAGGTAGGGCTAACGTTTTGTTTATAGATTGAAAATCAGAAGCAGTATTATATAAATTATTATATCGGTCGTGCAATAAGGGTCCTTCGTAAAGCTTCTGTCCGAGTTCACTCCGACAGTATTTTTGAATCCTAGGTTAAAGGCAAATCGCGTAGCTCGGAAAAATGCGAATTGCGGTTCGTAGAAAGGAGAGAAATACAAATTATGGTTCCGAAAAAGTGAAAAAATTTCCGAGAACTAGGCTATAGACAAATCGCGTTGCTCGGAAAAATGCGAATCGTGGTTCGTAAAAATTAGGGTGCGAGTAGAAAACAGATTTGTCGTATATGGGAAAAATGACTTCTGGGACACTGCTTGAAGGTGCCGCGTGGACACGTGTTAATGTTTATTAAGTTACACGTGTTGGTCGTAAGCAGACGCTTCGCATAGCGTGAATAGGCTAGAACGATAATTGATCGGATGCATGTCCCGAAGCACGTATGCCTAAGTAAATGCCCTGGAACTTGCTAAAAAGCATTTGCATTGCAGCATTTCGATGTAATATCGTACCGTTCATAATAGCTAAATCAATTCTAATGAACATTATGCAGAGTTGTAGTAATTTCGTCAAATTAACAACTTCTGGGTATGGTTTTCTCCGATGAAATGCACGAAAAGTCACGTGATAAACGGCACGACGACGAAATCTGCATTAAGGCCCGTATTAACATAGTTGTGGAACGAGTGACTGCATCCGCGTGTTCGTTTAATACGTATAGATATTGCGTATGTTATATTGATAACATACATGTAAATAAAATGCCGAGGAAAGTTAGTTCATGAATTATATACCATTTCATGCGAAAAAGCGTCATGAGTAATGTTTTGAAATTTGAAATATTCTTGGCAATTTTCCAAATCTTCCCTATATAAGCTTATCGGTGTGATATTACATCCGCATTTGCAGCAATACTGGAAGCTCAATTCGTGGAAATCGTCTGAAATTTAATCGAAAGAGCTTTTTTTCGACGTATACAGTATTTCAAATCATTTAATGGGGAACAGGCCTGATATGGGGAACATATGGCCCGGACACGCTTATGAATTGCAAGTTTGGATCGGGAAACTTCACAGCATTATGTGCGTGTACCGAGTGCATCACAAATATAGAATTTTTAGACCTGTGATATTATTTGAATACACTGTATACTGTACATGTACTCGGGCAGAAGCTTTTTTTTTGCGAACTGGGCACTTTTGGTAGTTGTGAACCACGTGTCCAAAATCGACACGCTTTTAAACCAATGAATGCATTCCTTTTGCACACGTGACTTCACGACTGCCAGAAGTGAAATGAGGTTCAGTTTGAGTACCCCTAATGTGTACATTACATTTCTTATAAAAACATCTGAAGTATTTATACTCGCGTGTTGGTTGGCACAAAGACACCTTCAAATTTCAGTTCATCTTTCACCCTGGCACTGAAGCTACGAAAACGATGTATACGTGTAAACGAAGTTGATGCAACTAACACGACACTTGGCATATAATTCCCAGAAAACCGTGACTTTTTCAGAGAATTTCGCAATAGGCCAATGGATTTTTTTAATTGAGGAATGTCTGATCTAATTATACCTCCGTTTCGTTGTCCCTGGTTGGCCGATAACCTGCAAACTAAGATGGCAAGCCTCCTGATTGGCTGCGTTCATGGACGGAAGAAACTGATCGTAAACTCGAAAGAGGTGAGATTGCGGCTATATCGTTTTCCTCGTCACGTGCGTGTCCTTTCACGCTTATCTCGAGGCCATGGGGATTCCCATCGGTTCGTAAAATTAGGAAGGTAGTTTTCCTCATAAAATCTGGGCGGTAAACAAATGTGGGCCCCGAAAGGAAGGAACACTTGACCCGGGCCTACCTGCAATTTTTCAAATATTCTGTAATTCGATTCCATGTACGGAGTTGTATTTGTTGAAGGTTAGTAATCCGGGATGTTATGAGATCGAGCAGCTTGACTACAGGAACTCGCGGAGATGATGGCTCATCGAGCAAATTCCTCCGTGAGGGGAAAAAAAAATAAAAAAAATTAGCAATGGCAAATTAAACAATAATCATTTCCGCACATATAAAAAAATAGAAAGAAACGCTATGAAAAAGATTTGCATAGACATGTACAATACAACCTGTTAAGCGTGACCACCAAAAAATAATGCTATTTTGGTCACTGTGCACAGGTGGTTACAATACAAAGAATGCCTGAATTTAATTAAAATAATGTCCATGTGCACTGCACTTACCTGTATACCACAAAACCAAAGAATTTCAGAATCATCATGTCCAGGGGTTAAAGCAAGATGTAACCTGACTCATCTGTTATCTGGTCAATTTTTTAAGGTACTAGTACATTGGCAATGTAAAAATTGCAAAAAAGACAACACACACGTACTGGTCACTGTACACAATAGAGAGGTGGTCACTGGTCACTATTCAGAGAATTTTTATGAAGAAAATGTACCCTGTGGCAAGTGGACACATAAACAGATGGTCACTTTTCCAGGTTTTACTGTACACGTAGGCCTACTTTATTTTTTAGCTAGATTTTAAATAAAGGCTGCAAGCTTACTATTTTGCAAATATGCTCTTAGTTAAAATTGGTATCACTAGAAGCTTTTTCTTTAGCAGTGATAACCAAGTCAGTTGACCTGTTGTAGGCTATTATCTGGTGACGTCCAAAATACCCAGTTTGGCAAGAAATGTTTTAGTTACAGGTATAGGCCTACTTGAGAATAAAAGTACCATAAACCTATTTTGGAACTATTTGAAGGAATTGTGGCGGTGAATTATCACAGAAGGCATTTCCTCCATGACCAAATGATGTCAATGTTTTAAATGACATCAGTGACAAAACTTATAACATTGACGACAATGATTTACTTGCAAAAAAAAGTCGCATGCATTTTCTGCGAATGTACATGTAAATGGAAACTGTCATAACTTGTAATGGCTTTATCACACTACCACGCGATCAATCCAACTCCGACTTAATCTCGAGTGCATGGATGTTTAGATGTTATTAATAGCCTGTTTCCAGTATCTTCGTACGTATCTACATGTAGTTCTGAATTTTTATAAGTTAGATTTAACGAGGGGATGTCCTATATCTGATTCAGTTCTTCGGTAGATTAATCATTTTTATGTCAAAAGAGATGTACCGCTTGATCGGTCACCGTAATCTAATCTTAGATTCAGGAATCACTGAATTATATACAGAGATGTAAACATACGGTATATAATATTGCTGTTACATAACTTTCCAATCTAAAATAAATCATGCAATTGACCATGGTCAATTGGTCATCTTGTGGCGAATCCCAAAGAATGTATACTATATATAGGATAGTATAGAAGCAAATTTACAATTCAGCTTTTAAAGTTTTATTGTAATCGCTAAATCTTTGAATCTGGTCGGACAACGTCTTCAACGCCCCCCGATTTTCACGGATATTTGACAAGACAAGTCATTGCAAAATCTCGATTGCTTGATTTGCATGCAATCTTTATTGAAATGTCACATGAAAATAACAAAAGCAATAATCATACATGTATTAACACGCTTTTAATCATATTTTCCTGCAGCCACAATTGCGGCAAGCCATGAAACATGACCTTTCCGTGAGATATATTATGCGTTTGACATGTTTTTAACACGCAGTTAATAAACAATTAAGCTTTTAACACGTTCGCTTACCTCTATTTGTCTATATATATATATTTTTCCTGTAAAGGTTAGAATTATTCAGTGTACATCCTTCAATGTGATACCAGGAACCTTAAAACACTAATTAAATACTGCATATGCAAATTACAACGCATTTCGAAATTCAAAGGGTTTACAAAAATAAACATCTTTCTTGCAAAAGTCGGAAACGTACTGTATTTGCATAAATGCAGGAAAGTTCTCACGGCTAAATTTGCAAAGTATTTTGACCACGTTCTGTTTCAGGAAAGTATTCTTTCATTAAGATACGGATGCTTATACGAAGTTTTACCAAAAATCCCTCCACGTACACTACATGTACGCCACAATTACGCACGACCAATCTATAATTAAAATACACGAAAAGAGTCAACGAATTAAAATTTATATTAAGAGGTAGGTCTGTAATTTCGCGTTGACACGCAGCTACGAGATTAATCTCCATGGATGAGCAAATCATGATGGAATAAAACCCCACGCACACGCTGTACTTTATACAAATTTATCTTTGTTTTCTGGTGCATGATTATAGTTTTCGCGTAACTCCATGACGGATACAGTTCGTAAATGGCGCTGGAGTTGTTCACGGAATATTTGGAGACTTTCTTCGGTGAGGTCTGTAGGGATATTTTGCATCGCTACTCTTTCCTGTCAAACAGTTTTTATTTTGGGTGTATAGTAAATGCCGACGTAGGGGATAATTAGCAGGGTGGCCACAGGTCAGGGTAAAAAAAGTGGTCACGGAAGTCATGGAAATGTCAAGGAAATTTGTGAGTGGTCAATGAAATTTTCCCAAACAAAAGCAAAATGCATGCACTCAGACGGCAATAGCATGCAGCTCCATTCCCAATCTTTTTCAGCTATAGACTCGTAACAAAATCTAGTGTTTTGCCAAGCCTCTCGTATTGCAATTGTTATTTTATTTTTCATTATGACAAAAAAATGGATATACATTAACGTCGAGTAAGTTTTGGTCAGGGAATTTTGGACTTAAGTCAGGGAAATTGAAAATGAAAATGTTGTGGCCACCCTGATTATATAGGCCTACGAGGCGGAAGTTGTAAATCCCGAGAAAATTAAAAGCGAAACTGAAAGGCAAAATTGAATTAAGAAGTCGAAACTGCACGCAATGTAACCTATAGTTTATTTTCATAATTTCGATGAAAATCAAGTTGATGTTTCCACATGTAAAAGGCTTTGGGAATTAACGAGAAATAGAAATCTCAGATTTCAGAGAATCACACTTTGTTTTTGCAAGACATGACTATGTAAGTCATTTATAGCGAAATTTAATTACTGTATTTCTTAAACGATGATTCTGTTACGTGTACTTTCTGCATTCGACAAGGTCAGTTTTTTCTAAAGTGCAAGTCATACGAATATTAAAATAGAAACGAAAGTAAAATATACAGAGGTCTGACCACATTCTGTCATCTAAAATAGACCAGGTTTCTAAGTTCAGGGATTTCTAATTAATGTTATCGGAAAGCAATTTTGTCGATTTCTTATCACCACAGACTACTGTATATCTTTTTAAACTAAAACGTGGAATTTCCACAGTTTTATGTGGCATCATACTTCCTTGATTTATCGAACTCTCTATAGCTTGCATGGGTTTTGGATTTCGAGGGCGGTCTGCGTTATATGAAATTGGATAATTATATGTGTATTGTTCCTATCTTGGCGTCGTTCACAGAATGAAGCGTCAAGCGATAATATCTTGTTAATTGATCATCACATGTGGATTTTATTTTTAATAATTGACAATTAGTACTGTTGCCAAACCACTGACTTGTCTTAAAAAAGCACTGATGGAAAGTCTTACTGTTTCTATCATTAAAAAGAAAACACATTTTGAAGTAATGCGAATTATAGGCCTACCCATATCTGAGATGTTTTCAACATACATTAGTAGTACAAGATGCCCACCCAGCCAAAGTGGGTGGTGCAGGGTGACGTCACCTCCCACCCACCGGAAGTGACGTCCCCCCACCCCTAAAC
>JAQGBX010001112.1:0-27487 GCA_034698745.1 Megaphyllum sjaelandicum | reverse complement strand
ATGGGGGGGGGGGTTCCGATAGTCGGATTCGATGTCAAATTCAAATAATGAAGAAATATGGCAACCAAAATTATCAAAATATAGAATAAATTCATGTCAACAGTTAACATTAAATTACAAAACATCATTTGTAAACTGCATAGTTTACCTGTAAACTCTTTAGCTATGTATATTTGCAAATCTAGATGAAAATAACCAACTTATCAAAACTTAACTAGATATAAATGACAATCAATCGAAGACATTTAAAAAAAACCTATTAATTAAATTGTGCAGTCAGCAATCATGTTTTTTTTCCCAATCACCTGCTATAAGTAATGCGACGCAATTGGAAGCATAAAAATCCTTTCAAGTGATAATATGAGCCGTGAGTACATGTAATCAAGTTTTTTCCGAGTCTGAAATCGACGCCTTTTTAACTACATGATCAATGCCAAAGATAGAGCCACACATACATGAACCTGTGTTTGTCGAGCCATCAATTTCTCAGCGTGCTTCAGCTAGGAGAACGGCACAACCACTGCGGTATGCAATTCGAATTGAAATGAACGAGTGAGTGCACACAAGGACATATGGGAAACTTCCTGCATTATCTGATCTCCAACCGCATCGGCTTTCATTGCCTTCGTCAAAAGATCCATTGGGTCAGTGCTTGACCACGAGAATAGAAGGACATTGCTTTTAACTAGCCTCGATTTAACCTCATTCTGAAGAAAACCACCCACCCACATTATCAGGATTGCCCAAGAAGCTCCTATAAGATAGATAGGGGTCCCAGAGGTGTAATATACTCTTCAAACAAGTTTCTGCTCAACTTTGATAGCATCGGCGCTAGAAAGCTGACCAATCAGAAACGTAGATTTATTCTCTCTTGATGCAATCTCAACCAGTCTTGAGATGCATTTATCCAGCCCAGCGGCAACCTGAAGGCAGGCAAATAAACTCTGCCTATAAATCTCATTTTAAAACATTGTGCCAGAAAAGTTTCGCCTTGCATGCTCGAATATGAACTAGCTTCCGTGGCTATTAGAACTTTTCTTTCAACTTCGCCAATATAATTGACAATTGTACCTCTTAAAAGTTTAGGAAACAACTCCCGAACTATCAGATTTACCGGTAAGGTATTCATCACAGATCTGCAAACGCAACTCATCCACTTGATAACATCATCCGAGCCTGGATATCTGTATCAAATTCAGAAAATGTACTCCTTGGAATAGCTGCGGATGGGAATATTTGGCCAATTTCTCCAGAATCTGGACAATGTATAGCGCTCTTATTCTTGCATTGTGCAATTTCATACCTATCAGGTTTCCAGTTGAATCATTTCCCTTCTAAATCCTGAGAGTATTTTTTCAACACGCAAGTACTCACTGACAGCTCGTGTAAAGCGGAATTGATTAAAAAACTTGCTATGCTTATGAATTCACAAGTAAACGTTGAAATTAATAATGCAATTCAAGGTGCCTATAGCTGAAATTAAATACTTGTGAAAGTTGTAAACACGCAAATATGATAATTAAAATACCCGCGTATCGGAAAGCAGTCGATCCAAAATCTTCATTTCCAATACTGTATACGATTATGCAGGGTTCCCCAGAAATTTTTTTCAATTTCCCTGACCAATGTCAATGTGAAAAATTAACATTTTGCAAAATCGGCACTGGAAAATATTTTTAAAAATTTACTAACGACAATTTTGAAAACTAAAAAAAAAATATTTTTTTTTTAAAAAACAAATCTGCATAGCAATTTTGTATTCGGAAAATGTTTCAAACTGTTGAAAATTTTGTGCTCGGAAAACGTGTAAAATTTGCAAATTTGTCCTCGGAAACTGTAAAAAAATACTTGCAAATTTGTAGCCTAATATACACGCGGAAAACAAAGAGAATTTTGCAAATTTGTTCTCGGAAAACGTGGAAAATGTTGCAAATTTGTACACGGAAAACGTGGAAAATTTTGCAAATTTGTACACGGAAAACGTGGAAAATTTTGCAAATTTGTACTCGGAAAACATGTAAACTTTTGCAAATTTGTACTAGGAAAATGGGCCCTGAGCTAACCATGTAGAAGTACTAATTTTGAATCGCCATGACTACGTTGAATTTCCCTGACTTTTCCTTATATGAATACTGAGCACGCATCAGATTCTTATCATGCAGATCGATATTGAAGAAAAATGTTTGATCTGTTGCAATGCGTTCATGTAAAGGGAACAAATCAATCCTCTTCCAGCAGAATAGCGCCGGTGCGCGAATGTGTACTTTTAAAATATGCAGTCTCGACAATAACCCATATCGAGCACAAACTTTCATTTTCATTTACCCTTGACAACTTCACCGAGATATTTTTTTCTCCTTTCAGGTTGGGAAAATCGCCGCTCTTTTAAAAAGTTAAACATCACGCGTGTGTCTTGAATGCAAAGAGGCAAGTCAGGTATAACCAGGTGAGGGATTTCGACAAGGACGAGACTTTTTCAAGATTGCAATCAGGATACGCAACCTGGCATTATATATATATATGCTTGCTATTTAATTAATCATCGTTGTTTTCTATCGTTTCCTACAATAGGCAAACCTTTTTCGAACTTTTGTAAATGCCATAGTTTAGAAATACATGTACAGTATGCGTGCATACTACACATAATTATCTTTGGCATCGTTCAAAATTTAATGTTTGCATCAAAATCTTCTAGTTCCTGTTAGCAAATCAAATAATGTACATGTAATGGCTGTGGAATAATTCAAATTCTGCTGATTTTCCCTGTTGAAGACACCAACCACTTGAAGATAGAGATCTCTATCTTCAAGTGGTATTAAGTCTCTAGTATAAATGTCGTGTGTACAGATCGACATGGACTCTATATAAGTTGTAAATAAAAAGTTGAGTTGTATTATTGCAAATTCAGCTGAAAAGCAGGATCCATCTCTAAAAGATATTTTCTGCTTGTATCCTACTTTTTCTATATTTTTGTATCTGCACAAAGTTAAAAAAGCACAAAGCTGGAAAACAGGAAACTGCATGTACAGTATTATAACAAGGTTTCTTTCTCTGTTTAATTTTGTCCTTCTTGTATTTTTAAGTTGCTAGTCGAATAAACGTCAGAAAATGTCCATTAAAAGCAGATATATTTCAATTTATCATTTCCCAACATGCTTATCTGTTTTAAAAACAGACTTAGCACTTATTCTGAAATATCGAGCTGTAAAACTTGAGCTTTGGTCTAATGAAAGTTTACTGTTCACAACATCCTTGGTTGACATTTCTAAAAAAAAAGCACAAGCTATTATTTGTCAATAGTCTTTAAAAGCTATGTACATGTAGCCTACTTGCTTCAGTGAGAATAAGACTTTTTATAAATTTAGATAAACAGTAACTACTGCTAGCGCTGACTACTGCACGCGAGGGAAAGAAATCACATGAAAAATTTACACTTTTTGGCAACTAAATAGGCTACACGTTCATAAAACTTAACCTTGCATTCAACAAATACATTTGACTTTTAGAAAACTATGTGAGGAATTCCTTTCTCAGCATTTGCATTACAGTGTACCATATACTGTACATGTAGTTTTCTTCGGTAAGGTAATCCAAGAGGAAAGCAAAGAAAGTAAGATACTCGCAAAACTTAAACTAAAAAAAATGATTTAATGCATGCATGTACTGTACAGTATGTGTAGGCTCACCCGATAGCGATTAAAGCACGGAGAAACCTTGAAACCAATAATCTTTTCTTTTTGGTTCCCGTTGCTTGTTTGGTGTGTTTATTTTGAGGTTAATTTATGTACTCACTAGCGTAAAAACCCGGCCTTTCCCGGGTGAAAATTGTTTTTTTTTTTATTTCCTAACTTTTGTTATGCGATCAAGAGTTACGTTAGTTACCGTTGTCTTCAAAAGATGGAGTTAGTAGCGGAAAACCAGAGCCTTCCGCAGAGAACAGTGGAAAGTGTTAGACTGAATTGAACCTTGAATAAGAGGACAACAGGATATCAAAGCACCTTAGTTAAGTTTCGTTATGACATACAGTAAATGGTTCTAGGAAATTTTACTTGTCTGACCAAATTCTAAGTAAATATACGACTTCTTGAAAAATGTCCATGTTGACGCAATCTTCTAATAGTTATACGCTAAACAATAAACACAGAATGTAACGTGCCTTTTGTAAAGATTTTCTGGTTCGAGGTTTGTGGCGCTGATGGTATCAATTATCAAAGGATGCAATCGTACATCGTCACACATTAATTATGACAGCTGAATTAGTTACAAAACATACAGCAGTATGTGATAACATACTTGACGATAAAACGCCTACTGTATAAACCAACTCCTGCTAGATTTATGCATGTAACTAAAAAGATGGTAATCAATTTCATAGAAATTGGGTATAGTTATAGAATAGTCAAGGCGTTCAAAGTCGTTCGATCGCTAATTTAATATCCGCGTGTGAACTATAGTGCTGAATGCTAATCAGGCGTGTACACAGACGTAAATGTGCATTTCAAATAGCAAATGGAATTGGTCATAAACTGTTATGTCGATGCAGATTGCGTCATTGATCTTTAGAATTCAGGGTGTTCAAAGTCGGGGACTAATTATAGTCGCATTAGACTAAAAGCTGAATACTAATTAATATGAGCGTATTTAGTAGGTGCGCGAGGGAAAAACATACAAAGACCAGCTGATGACATATTTTATTTATTATAAACATTTAAAGTACTAGTTCTAAAGAATGAACACTACACCCTTAATTAGCACACAGCATTAATTGTCTGCAACATTTGAGTATGCAATACAATTACTGTAAAGATTCTAAACTATCTCAACCCGAGGATCTGACAATAAAAAAATTTGCTAAACTGCTATACATGTACATGAGTTCGAACTGCAGCTCCTACTGTCAAAATTTCCATTTAAAACATAGTTAATCAATAATGGCGTGGTTAAATATGTCAATTCTGTTTGAGCAAATCATGATTAACCATTTTTCATATACATGTAAAATCTGACGCCATACTTGTATTTTCTGATAAGTGATGTAAATGTGAGATCATAATAAATGAAATAACCTGAGAATATAAAAGAAAACAAGAATCAATATTTCACTCTACAATTGAAATATTTTTGAATTAATAATCCAACAATGTTTTCTACTTGACTACATGTAATGTAGACTGGATTATTTATTAGAGAAACTTTGAAGCTTTACGAATTGTACTTCTCAGTGGTGATGTCGTGAGTACAAAAAATACTAGTAGATTAATTGGTTTGAAAACAGCGATAAGTCTGCTTGAGTGAATTTTTTTAACCAATTAGAATGTCGACTAAGTACTGTACGATTCGTAAAGCGTCTTCACTCTGAATATTGTATCCTTTCACATAATCCATAATCGCCATTTTCGCCCTTTTACTCGGGAATAAATGAAAAAATCCATTGTTATTAATTTGTTACATTAATTACCTGCATGTAAAAATAGATGTAAATTGGATTTTGCAGAAATTTTACATGTAGATTAAAAAATAGCTCAAACACTTTCTTATGACATTAGCTTCATTGCCATGGAAATCGTTCAGATAGAATTAACAACCTATTGTTTAGAAGATAATCATCCACGTCTTAATTAATTAGTCGGCCCTGAGTCATACTTTTGTTATCAAAAGAATTCAAAAGAGAGTATGCATACTCTCGTCACCTCCCCTCTTCCTCTGGTAATAAACTAATGGGTCATCTATTCCAAAACATGTAATGTAGCGCGTTCCATTTATTGAAAACACTATCAGTGCTCATCAACAACCTCCAACAGATACTAGACCCAGATTTGAAAGAACCACTTCGCCAAAAAATACTTGAGAAAAGAAACTAGGCTTACATTAGAGGAAATGAAAGATGGATGTCAAATCAAGGTTGTTAAAAAAAAAAAATTATTTCCTCGAATTCAATTCTGGACAATTAAATAAAAAACTGGTAGGGTAACTTAGTTACATGGGTAGGTCTATTATTAAGACGATAGGTTAGCCTTAGGCTAAATTATGCAAAATGGCGGCAACATTGCATTTTGCAGGGACAACTACCTGATAGCGATCATTTTCTAAAAAAAAATACTAGCATAAAAACTGCTAAGAACTTATAGAAAAGTTTGTAATCGCAGACAATGGACATTTGTACGCTAATAATTGTCCCAGCCTGAATTGTCCTCAAGATGACTGTTCGCCAAATAAAATAAAAAATGAAGAATGTTTCATTACTTATAAATACATGTACTGATAATGTAAAATATACCAAAAAGAAATAAATAAAGAAATGAGTATGAAGAACATCGTTTCTACGAACAGTAGGCACAACTACGTATGCCAACTACGTGCTATCTACAGATATACGGGCACTCCAAATTACGCCACCTAGCATAAGTTCACAATTTGGATTGTACTTAAATTTTAAATTTTATTACAGAAAATACCAACGACAGATATACATGTACTCGTACTGTATACTTGTAAGTTTAAGAAATTCAAGATATGTCCTCCGAAGTTTACATCACATAAAACTTACGTGTATGCATGTGTGTGTGTAGATGTATTTTATGCGCTCATCCGATTGCCATGAAACTTTTTGGAGTTATTGTGCTCACTCCCGCGCTGGTTTCAGCGTTATATATTAAACCATTTTCCGACTTCAATTTTTTTTCGGAAGAGATGATACCGGGGGTAGGGGGGAGAGGAGCCTGAATTAGGGACTTGGAAGGGATGATACCGGGGGGGAAGCCTGAAATAGGGTCTTGGAAGAGATGATACGGGGGGCAATGAGGTATCATAGAGAAATTAGACTAAGCCAAAGCAATTAACGCGTTTCCGGGCACAGCTATATAGTTACTAATAAAGGCCTTTAATTATGATTGAGTATAAAATAAAAGATGGAGTATGTCGAGTTAATACGTACAAGGGAAGGACGGGATATTGCGAATAATAGTTGATACCATCGCTAGATTCTTGCTGACTTCAAGAAACTGTATTACATTTCATCGATGAAATACAATAATGTACTAGTTCCCAGAGTATTTGTTATCCCTCTGAAGCCTATATCGAGCAGGTGAATCCTTTTCCTTAAATGCAGCATAGGCCTACAGTATATGATAACGTTGTAGATTACAGTACCTACATATGGCTCTGCAAGTTCTGCATGATGTATGGAAAAACAACGTTGTTCTTTCATGCATGCTCAAATTTAAGCATACTCGGATAACTTCACATTATCCAGGAAACTACTTATCGACGAGTTTTTGGTTATAGTCAGTCCATCGACATGCAATATATTATAAGTTACAAGTGGATTATGTACCGTTTATTGGGAAAATGTAAAATCATAACAACAAGCGATTTAACGTGGAACCATCACCTTGATATGGTGTAATATAATTTTGAATATCCGGTCCTTGGCTACTTACAAGTTTTGCAAAGCAGGATGTCTAAAAGAACAGTAAAAAGGCGTGAATACACCAGAACGCTTAACTTGTTTATGGTATACACTGTACATGTATATTTGGTAACATTGTATATATTGTATCACCATCCACCGTGAGCTCAACACCCATTGGTGTCATATATATTGATGGTACAACAAAACACCTGATGATTAGTGCAGCTTAAGAATTCCAAAAGTTGCTAGGTGTATTGTATTGGTGTGTAATTTAATCCGCGACAAAAACTTGATCAAGGCAGTTTCCTGGTTGCTTATTTTTTCCAGCACAATGTGTACTGTACATCTATTAATTCAACAGGTAATTTAAGAATTGAAAATCTAACCTTAGTATTCGAATGAAACTTTTTTTTTTAAATATCGATAATATAAGTGACACTATCTGTCGTTTCTGCAATTATATTCCGATTAAATTTTTGATTGCTTCGCGTTATATGGTACAGATCGACATACACGTAGTACATGTACATGTACCTACTTATATTATAGGCTTATACATGTATTATGTAACATTGTATAAACAATACGTCAAATGGCACCAACATGACAACTGTGTGTTTCAATCGATTGAAATTGCACATCATCGCACTTAACAGAAACACATAAATTGTTTGATAAAGTACTTGCTAACACCATTCGCCAGAAAACGTGAGGATAGACATTTAAAACAAATGGTTACAGCCTACATGCAAAATTTTCAGCAGCAAAAATTGAATAACCGATTTCCTAGAATTGAACTTTTTAGAATCTCAAAATTCTCGTCTTTGATTAGGATAAGACGCTGCAATATCAAAATTGTACGTAGTCCAAAACGTCCAACCCATTGTCTCTTAGTTGCATGACAACTTGACATTCACTCACAAGTACATTACATTACTGTTCTTTATTATTTGATTAGCGTCGATGGATCCTGTCTCTATTCAGGTTTCGAATTTATGACAGACAAGCTGTTGCCAAACCGAATCTGCCATTTAAAATTAAACCGCTTGTTTAATTACGACTTTTGTTTCACTTCCTTGATGTAGACATTGAAATTATAGATACTATTTGCTAAATCACATTTATACGTGCCATGAGTTAAAACAGCGTCACCTTGTAACCACTCACACACCCCTTCTCAATCGGCATCACAGGCGCATGTTTTCTAACACAGCTATTACTGCATTGCCTTGGAGTCTCACTAAGCTTTAAATGATTACAGCCGACAGAAGTCACACCTGTAATGCACCTGGAGTTATCTTAACGTTCATCAGAGAAAGTAGAGGAGACTTTTCAAGAGCAACTTCAATTTTGAGCATTGACATATTTTTTACCCCAAAGCCACATACCATACATGGTCATAATTATAAGCTATTTCGTATCTGTGTTGTTTTTTTGTCTAATCGTGCTTCAAAGTGTTTAAGTTATCCTTGTAGAACTTGTGTTTTTATTTCTTCAAGAAACTGATTAAAGCATTAAAGTTTTTAAGGTCTACTATATGGCCTACCAGTTCATGCAGAGTTGAATATGATAAGCTAGCTAGACCAACCTGGAAACGACCAATCCTTTCTCATGAACAAACCTTCTAAAATTTATTCATGAACCGTGACATAGCACACTAACAAGATTCATATTAGCCTATGCCACTTAAAAAGTTGTGCATTTGAACAGGGATGGTAGCATACATTTCAATAATGTTCTTGTGGTTGAATTGAATACAACATTTGTGCTTTGAACTGATGTGCGAAACGGCATTGTTCAATGTTTATAAACTACCGATAAAAAGTCAAAGATCATCTCAATTATCACTCAATAGATCATTAGATTTTCAACAGGGTGCTGATAGAATGTTTTTTACAGCTAGTTGAACAAAGCTGTATCAAATATTGAATAAATCAATTTCATTTACATTTAAAAACTTAATAAATATTTTCTTCGAATTTCAAAATTTTTATTTGCACGAATTTTTCAAAAATAGAGCGTTTTTCTACGAATACATTTACACATTTGCCAGCCATGGTTTCTATAGTTTCAGTATAAACTCATAATTTTACATGCTGGCATCTTTTTGAGGATGATTTTTCAAATTTATTTTCAAATATTTGGTAGGGGAACCATTGATAGCGAAGGTATGGAGAGGTTAAGTATGATTCAATTTTTCAATTTCAATTCTTTACCGTGCAGTCAGTACATTATTATCATGTGGCAGGGGGGGATCATTATACAATTTGATTGACCCCACATTATTAATTTAATTAATTTTCCCGTATTTGGGATTTTAACGAGGAGGGTGGGATGGGATTAGGATAGGAAGATGGTCATGGACGATTGAATACCGGTTTAGGAACTATCTCAGCATTCGCCTGGTGGGAAACCCTGAAAAACCACAATCGAGGATAGCCGACCTGGGAATCGAACCCGGGTCTACCGAATACAAGACGAGGATGCTAACCTCTAAGCCACCTTGCTCGTTTTGTATATATGATATGTTGACATTTTAAATCTTGTGAATTAATAAAGATCTTCAAACGCTTGTTTGTCATCCAAATATACAACGTGAGATATACAGATAGTACGTGAAAGCAGTACTGGCAAATCGTCAATTTAAGCTATTACGGACAGTTTGAATATTAAAATGTCTTTTGAGACGGTTAAAGCACGAATATTACATCCGATCCAAGAGCTAAAAACTTAACACAACATACCATATAAAAGAAAAGATGCGGGTTTTTACCAACTGAATGAGACCACCTGTGGCAAGGCTGCTGTGAAGATGGGCGGTTTATCATCGTTTGGATTTCATCTGTTCCAACATCAAAAGATGGCAAAAAACCACGCGTATCAATCCTAGATTGGCAAAGTTACTCTTTCCGCGTGTCGTTGATGGAAAATACCGAGCACATTTCGAAATAAAGTCAACACACACGCTGCCCAAAAACTCCTCTGCAGTCTGCAACAACAGCCAAACAAGTACAAAAGTTTCTAAAGTTTATCTAAACGACAGGCGCGCCGCCTACTGAGAAGGAACGAGCGGAGCAAAAAATGCCCTCCGGAACAACGATGAAGGGTTGCGTGAGAAAAACCACGCTTGGTGCGCTGGTAGCATGCAGTAAATTTATACATTTTAAGTCTCATTAGCCACAAACATCAGTCGACTATCATAATTTAATAGATAATTATAATTGACTGTATGACATAATAATAGGATCTCTCAATAGTAACTATTCGTGGCATTTCGTGTTCATTAAAGTTATTGGTGCTCATCACTGCAGGCCAAATATCGACTTTGATGATTTTGGGTGGTTATTTTAATCACTACCTGACAATTTGGAACAAAGATTTGTCCACTTATCTCTCGTCGATCATATATACATAATTAACTAGTCTGCTAGTCGATGCTGTCGATCAGTACAATCCAGCATGGATCCATATATCAGTGCGTGACGTCATAAAATATTTAATAACGCGCCAAATTTAAAAATGAAAAGAAATATTTTTCTCTAAAATATGATTGCATTATATTTTAGCATGTTTTTTTTAACACAATTGAAACAGAAGCACAGTATAATCGAAGTTTGCTTTACATGTACTGAAATACTTGTAGATTTTGATGAATTAATTTTTTTCCGGAAAGCTAGTAAATGTATGCCTAGACGTTGTTCAAACCTTTATAAAATTGCATACGAGCATGCAATTTAACGCTACAGTAATTACTTAAAAATCGGAACAGAACTTAATCGCTACTAATAATATGCACAGGAACTACAGTTCCTTAAACTTGAGGGTCGATTATAGAATTGTATACACCGTATGCATATTAGAATCTTTCTTGCTGCATGCTCAGGAATCCATTCAGGAAACCATCTAATAACAACGTTTATTGAAGTTGGCACATCATAAGATATTCAAAATATATACAAACATAAGCGTTTGATAGGTAACTCCAGTGCTGGACTCCATATTAAATCCGCATGAAAATTTTTCCATATCATACTACTCGTCTGACCTTGCAATCAATCCGCAGATTATTTAGCCAAAAATCGTATCAACATCCAAAGACATTTCGAATTTCAATGACATCATTCAACCACTTGAGCACGACAGCTCAACACTTACTGTGCATTACACATTCGCACAAATATATATTAAAAAAAACCAGGCTGATATAAGTGAAATGGTATGCAATACGTCCATAAAAACGAAAGAATGCAACCCCATTTTGATAAATCGTTTGAAGGAAAATCAAATGGAATTATTAAATAAAAATTCTTCCAATCAAAAATTTCCAAGTAACATGTATCGATAAAATATTTTGCAAACCATCTTACATGATCTTCAATGGCCATGATCTCGATTGCGCGTTAAATGGGCCACTTAATAGAAGACCTCAATAAATTATCCACGATGATACCAACTCGACATATTTTTTTTAGTTGAATAAAAAACCCTAATAAACAGCCTAAAAGAAAGGAATATGTCAGAAAAACTTCAAATTTTCAGTGTTTTTTTTTATTAAATCATAGATTCAGATCTTCATAATCAGATGGCAGCCAAAGCTTGATTCCATCTATTTTTTGTTACATTACCTCTTAACAAAACCCGAACATCGATACAGCCTCAAAGCAAATTTGTCAGACATAAAAAATTCAAAAGTATTAAACTATGAGATGGCATCTATCGTGAAAAAAATACCATTATTGAGGTTAGAAAATGCCGTGAAAATTAGTCTGCACTCTAAACTTGAAAGCAAATTTTTTTATTTTTTATTTTTGGTTAATTGTAAAGATATTCCACTATTTTATTCATTGAAGTTTTATACGACTTATGTATTTTTTTCAGTTTTAACACCTGTTATGTCAATGCCAAATTGTAACCCTACAACATTGGGTTTCATCTTTTTCGTCTTTTAAAAGTTACTGAATAAATTCCACAAATTTATAGAGATTAAAATTTATAAACATTTTCATTCGATATCAGAAGCGTCCAATGTTTTATCTGAAATATCTTGGAAACATTTCATAGACGTGGCTTTGAAAGAGCAATAAAATTATCTGAACACGTGTTATCATGAAACAATATGGTAAAAGTCTTAAATTATTAAAACATTTGTTTGGTCATCCATCTTTCTTAGTTTCAATATTTAGACCAAAAACAAACAGAGAACTGAAAGAAAGCATCCAAAATGTCAGCCCATTGCAGTTCGTGGGAAGCCAGTAAATGTTCCTTCAAAGTACAGTACCAGTCGTACAAACAAAATCATGAACCCCAATTTTGATTTTTCAGGAAATTGAAGAATGCAAAAATTGACTTTTTAAACTTGAATTTATTGAATGTGCTTTCTCTTGGAAAATCTGGGTGCTATCAAGCAACCATTAAATTTTTAGCAGTTTTAGCCTAGTTTAAGATTTTTCTAAATTAGTCACGTATGTTACATTAGTTCATCACAATACTCCATTTTTCATAATTTGTATTTTGGTGAAAAGTGTTTTTCATACATTGACTAGATAGAACCTTCAACATATGCATTAAATTTCTCTTCATTTAATAATTTAAGCATGACTAACATGGAAAGCCCATTTTCTGAATAGATTCAAAGGGAAATCCCATGAAAATGGCTTTAGATTTCAAAGCAAAATTATCTGACATTTACTCTTGACAACTGAATAATGGCACCATTGCATTTATAAACATGTACACTATTAGCCATCATTCATATTTTATTTTAAATCTAAAATGAATGAAATTGGCATGAATTTCGCGAAATTACTTTACAGTATACTATTTTAAAAACTTGCGAAGATCTCAATCAGTTAATGCACAGCATTTACTTCAATAATAAAAGAAGCTATCGTTCATCTGTTGATAACTGCCTAAATAGCACACCAATAACCATGTGCAGAAAAATCAACAGAAACTGAAGATGCTCTGCAGCATATTAACCAGATAAATTTTGGGGAAGCCATTTCACTTTAATTCCTTACCACTAAGAAACACATTTAAAAATCATTTAAGCGATTTAGAGAAAATAAATACAAAAAGATTTTTGAAACTCAAAGCAGTCTCATTTGAATTTGCCAAAAGAACTTACAAGATTCGATATTCAAAATCTGAGATGCTGTTAATCTTATTTGTAGACTCTAAAATAAGAAATCACAATGCCTTCAGTCATGAGTTAATGAGTATCAAGCAAATTGTTCAATGATCGTTTTTCATTATTATTTGTTAAGGCTGACGACCAAGTAATTTTCGTATTCTTTACTCAATGATTAACTGTGACGCAATAGGAGAAGCTGTTGCGTAAGTTTAAAATAAACCAATACTCAAAAAATGAAACGCCGTTGCTATCATATTTATTTAATACATTCTGATCAAAATTTTAAACCAAGACCTTTGGTAAGGAATTAAAGCATTATAAAAATATATTAGTTTTCAAAAAATAACTGTTATCCTTTGAATAAACATTCTTGAAGAGCGAACAATCGGTAAAATAGCTGACATTTCGGTTATATCTAAAAACACAACAAAAGTAAGCAATTTTGATATTCGATGTTTTGGGTGAAATGGCTAAAACATCGAGTGACTTCCTTCTTAAGTACTGGACATTGCGGAGCATTTTGTATCAAATGTTTTTTCTTTAGGCTTTACTGAACTCTCGATTGAGCTAACAAAATATGTAGTTGATATTTACCGGTTATTAGTAACTTAAAATCCGACAAAAAGAGGACAAAGAGGAGGCATGGGCGATAATAAGCATTTCTTTGTAGTACTTATAATAATATATGTTGTATATATATATGCATATATACTGTATATATATTGATTAGAATGAGCTGTAGAATCAATCATCAAACAGTTGAACAAATCGACAGTCATTGCAATTCGCAGACACCATTTCCCATGGAATTTGTCTGGCTTTACTCAGAATGCAACACAAGTTCTGAACGGTGTTGAAACAATTTTAAATTATCAATAAGTTGTGGGTAGAGGAAAACGGGATGAGGATACTAGGATTAAATGCAAGTATGTGCGTGCATGTGTTCGTCCTTGTGAAGTAATGCAACGAGTAGAATAGGTGTATTTCGATTGAGGAGGGCACGACCAGCTGTTGTGACTAGAGGCCGCCCATCTCGCAAGACCCATTGGCAAATCTGACCACTGTGTTGCGCCTAAAGAAACTTGCTGGCGACAACAAGCGAGCACTTCACTGAGTTTCAATTGACGCTGGGGTGCACTGGTTGGAAAGTCACAGAAAAGGATTGTTCGACGTGGACTTCTGAGGTGCTGCTGCATTCACTCCAGCCTGTAAGAGTGAAAAGTGCTTTAAAGATGAAACCTCAAAGAACGCACTAGCCAAATTAACTAGTTTTGAAATAGTGAAAGATTCGAAAACCAAGTGAATATATACAGTAAATACGCTAACTACGCGGTACATTAGACAAGCCCCACTGATGCATCATGCATGGTGCCATGGTCAAATAGTGGAAGAGAAACAATGTATTGGTTATAAAAAATTCAACCCAAAAGATCACTGGGACATTTATGACTAGTAAATATTGACTGGCCCCAAAAGTTAAAAAAATTATTATAATGGTTTTTTTCAAACTCACCATAAAAGGATTGCCTACCGATGGTTGCCACGTTCCAAATGGAGCCGCCATTTTATATCCAGGATAATTCCCATTGGTCGGTGGAGTGGTGAATGGCGTCGGTGGTGCACCTCCCCAAACCACATTGGCATTATTGTGCACTACTCCCGAGTAACCTCCCATCACGACACCAGAGCTAGGAAAAGCGCTAAAAGGTTCTGACGGAGATGTCGCTCTTGGAGCATTGTTTGGGGCAGAGCTGAACCCCGATGCAAAGGGGTTTCCTGAAACATAGGAAAGAATATGGAATTGTGATACCAGGTTACAAATGCATAGATTAATGCATGCAGCAAAGGCAAATTCAGAAAATGGTCAAAAACAATTTATTAAAAAAACCTGGCATGGGTGTAGACGCCGCAGTAGATTGCTGACTCCAAGTGGAAGCAGTTGAATTTGTGCCAGTGAAAGGGTTGGAAGAGGGAGCTACGAAAAGTGAGGTTTAAACAAAAAAGCACATTTTAAAAAGAGTTAAAAGCACGAATTTTCTACTGATAATGTAACATTGTAACATAATTAAAATTAGAACATACCAGTTGAAAATGCAGATGGTTGAGCAGGAACTCCAGATGAAAATAAAGATGGAGAAGCTCCATTAACAGACCATTGTGTTCCAGCAGAAGATCCTTTTCCTAAATATACGCAATTTTGCAAAAAAAAAAATAACATAAGAATATAATGTATCATGGTTGATCAATATATTTATCAAAACATAGAATATAATCGTAAAAAGTATCCTATGCAGCCAACTGGTTACTGATCAATAAGCATAGCAAACTCAGTCAGTTAGTAATAAGTCCATATGACAAAGATTAAATGAATAGTCAATGTATCTACAGCTCAAATAAGAGAAGTTAAAACATTCAACTTTACTGTTCATCCACCTGTTAAATTATTTTGTACTCTCAATTTGAGAAAACAAAATATTGAAAATTATCGCACACCCATTCTTTTGCAATCATAAACTTCTTAATTTACATACCATCCCAATCGACTGTCGTGGTAGGTGGTGGGGCAGTGACTGTACTGCTGTTAAAAAGGCTGTCCAAATCGGCCAGTGCAGCATATCGATCCTTGGAAGGTGGAAATCCAGATGATGGCGGAGACGATGCTGATCTCAAAGTCATTGCTGAATTCGTTCCAGACAGGGGAGCCGCTCCGAAAGCATTAGTGGAACTAATGTTAGTTGGACCTGAATGAGTTGCAAAGGGAGGAGGGCTACTAGGGCCTGCAAAAAAGGATGGCCAGCATTCAGATGAGGACGTATTACTGATGCCATTATCTATACTCATATATTTTGTTGAAGAGATTGCTGGAGGTAGCTTAAAAGGTTTCTGGAATTGTAACATGCTAGAGGGCCGACTGCGGCTGTTAGAGGTATGTGAAGGAGAGGATGCTGGAGGCTTTGGAATCGGAGAATGAAGTGTGCTAGAAGTGGCCATTGCTTGCAAACGGACTGCAAAATGATGGCACAAGAAGGTACAGGTATTGCACACAGAATTATTTTCAAAAAGCTATAGCAAGTATGTTACATATGCAAAGGTCATTTTTACTCAAGCTTTACGTTTCTAATTCCAAAATACTGTATTTTCATATATCTTGAAGCACTGGGTCATTCAAAAAGCACTACATGTATTAAAAGAAGTTGAATCATTTAGCGATTCCACCAAAGCTCTAGGGCATTGTGAGTTAAGTGCTTCATTTGATGTATTAAATTATGAATGAAAGAGGTTTTTCTTGAATTGCAAAATTAAATTTTTAAATAAATTTGGTTTACTGTGGATAGCATATTAAACAACTACAGCATATCAACAGAAATATGGCATGGTAAATATACAAAGAAAAAATGCCTAATATGAATCAGTTTCCATGCAACAAATCACGTTTGCAGATTACAGATAAATACTAAAACTAAGCAAGAAATACTATCTAGCTTGTGCTAACGTATTTCAGTGCTTAATTGTTCAAATGCAATAATAAGCTCAAGAGCTTAATATGGATCACCAAGGATTTAGAAGTTAATATTATAATTCTTTCATGAAAAAAATTGCCAGGTGATAATCGCTAAGAAACCATACAAATATAAAATTAGGACTAAAACGAACAATACAGAAAGTCGAAATGAATTACCTGCAGCAAAATTGTCAAAATTTGCAAAACTTGCGTTGGCATTATTTATTATTGCATCTAGAAGAAAATGACAAGGTATGTGTTATTAACAATTGAGTGTCCCGTTTTCAAATTAGCGTTATACGGGTAGTCAGAGCAGCATTGCAATAAACGATTTTTAGAGGAACTAATCTACACATCTGGCTGGTATGATCGGGGACTATAAAAATCCCACAGAACTTGACGAATTTTACCTGCCATTTTGATATATCTTGATAGATTTCCTTATTGACAAAGCTAATCTATATCTTAAATAATTCCAATGCCATTTTAAAGTATGCAAAATTGTTTAATAGAGGGCATGAGCCCCCCTTGGCACAGTTCGGGGGAGGGGGAAAGCCCCCGATTAGGTAAGAAAAATATCGAATTAACACATTTAAACATGTTATTAACATAAATCATTATTTATAGGGTCATTGTTGAGGGAGCATGTCTGGGGAAAAATGTCCGGGAACCATAATACAATGCATGAATGCATGAGTGTTCTGTAACTTACTATTAGGCGTTGATGAAGCAAACGGATCGCCACCGAGTTCACCAAGGAGATCCAAGGATGGCCGGGCGACTGCTGCCGGAGGAAAAGATGCAGACTGCATCATAGGTCTGGTCACGTGCACCTTCAAAATAAACAATATCTTAGGTTTCATTTACAAAATTTTTTTTTGCAATCGATCGGAGTATTATTAATCACCTGCGAATTCTGCGTTATTCCTGTCGATTTTACATTATTACCCATAAAGGTGGACGGCCTGGAATCAGGAACTGGGGGAGAAGGGCTGGTTTGCTGTGACTGTAATGACTTATTTCGTTGCGCAACTCCTGGGTCGACATACCATCTCTTACGTTCATATTTCATTGCCATGAAGTCTTTAATCCTCTGTTCATCTTTGGAGTCAGATTCAACAGGGGGCTGACCATCATATGTTCCCATCCATTCTTGCCGACAGTACTGAAATACAACATCGAGTTATAGCACCATCTACTAAAAAGCACGCATTGTCTAAAGTGAAAAAGATCAAGATTATTTACCTCATTACCCCTACATTTGATGAATTCTATTTCGTCAGGAGAAAAACTAGCCATTGAGATGGATTTTACTCGATGAGGAGGATTGAGGCCTCGTCTGTGGACAATTAAAAAACTGATATTTAATAAATTAGCTGCAATAAGGTCAGACCAGGTTCTGCAAATTTTTCCAAGTATAAAACTGAGCAGATTAACTGATAGGTTACTAATTAGTAATAACTGAAATGAACCATAAAGGCACATTTTTCATTAGTTTGTATTGGACAATGACAACGACGGTAGTTTGCACGTTTAAGATGTAAAGGGTCATGGGAGATTTCTAAATGTTTTATTTCAATACTCGATTGCATGTATCGTTAAAAATAATGAATACACAACAAAACAACAGTTCCCCAAAGTGAGAACTACACTGTATCTGGTACATGTATTTGCCATTAATTCAACTTACTGCTTACTTTATTAAATGCAAATTTTTAATGCTTCAGCAGAAAATAGAAATTATCGCTTATCACATCGAATGCACTTCCTGGATGTTGCCAGGCACACGTCGCAGCTGCTGCTCCGAATCCTGTATGTCACAACCAGACTTAATGAACGAAGCAAACTATGGCCTCAAAGAAATCCAATGTTGCAATCATCAAGTTCTGCTGAATTTTTACCCATCGTTTTCCCAATTCAACGACCTGGAAACGCCACAATGTTCACATCTTCGAAGATATATTTTACACGTTTTACACGTATTTGCTTAAATATATCTTATACGAAAAATTAGGGTTCATTAATGAGCTTAAAAAGCATTTGACACTGATGCTAGTCTGTCCAGATCTCGCATGAGATTGATACAATTGATACCACAACATTTAATCATAAGTCAGAAAATCCGACAGAAATCGTTATGATGAAAACGATAAGTAGACCTTAATTCGAAATTAACTAATTGCCAAAAAATATGATAATACCATTATGATGTCAGCCATTTTTGAATGCGGGGGAAAGAGAATTATAGTAACATCTTTCTTCTTATAATTTAGCACCAGGATGACAGTCAGTCACCATCTTACATACTGTACATGTTTCTTCTAGGTCAAATCAAGGCCTAAAGGAAAGTTCAAACATTTATGCCATCCGAATAGTTTGTATCATCGTATCAGATGTCATGAAGTTGATTTACAAGTTACTTTCTGACTCAACCGTCAATTAAAATAAAATCTAAATACATGTAATTGTACACGGCTGTATAAACATATACATACATTGTAGGAACCTTGCATACCATGGAAAGCGCCACTTACCACTTGATGAGAGCAATGAGTACGTGCTGTAAACCACTCACTGGTGCAATATGCAATGCTCAATTGCCCCAATTATTGTTTTATAGTTTCGTGGTGAAGACTACAACGAAGCCTAGAAAAACCTGTCATGCCAGGCATATTTTCGGGTTTGCTTACACGTAATCGTGGTTAAAAAACAAAAATGCGTCTGCAAGTCAACTATGTGAAATGACAGACGAGGAATTCGAGATGGCCAAGATGAGCTCTATTAATTGGAGAGAGATATCACTGAGCTAAACTGCTATTCGGCACCTGCTATAGCTGGCAAATCACGTGCCATAAAACAGGATCGCTTAAATGGTATTCGACTCGCCATAAATACGGATAACATAGTTTGCACATATCATGTGGCCCATATAATTCAGATCAGATTCACGAATAATAAACACAAATTCCCATTTACAACAATACATTATTGAGGTTCACGCCCTGGTGTGTAGAGTAAGAAAATCCCAAAGCATTTGACAGGTTACACGAATACTTTTTTATTATTAGAAACTCAAAATTCATGGAAGGCCCTTTCCAAGTCAGATCTTTGTGCAAAAATGGCCCATGACAGACACTCTTTCATCCCCAAATTATCTCCCGAGGCTGCGTCTCATTGCTTCCGACAACATTTGCTCATGGAAGAAATAATTCGCGGAAATTCAGTTTGTTCAAAGTAGTTAGTCAAGTGCGGTTCTCGATAAGAAACCCTGATAAACGTATGATTTAACAAAATTTCATTATATTTCTACATGGATTTCATTTTGGACCCTTGCCCTGCAATTTCAATATAATGTGACTAAATCTGAAATCTCCAGCCGCCGTGTACATTTTATCGTCTTGTCCCAAAGAACTGAAAGAAAGGTCATTGGGCCCTAAATCAGCAAACATCTTCATCCCCAAAAAAAGCTGTCCATCTGGGTTATTGCAAGTCAGCAATAAACGTCTAATATAGCTGGTTAATCCGGTTTATCTCTAAAGCAATGCAACTATAAATGTCAGGTCACATCATCTTGGCCAATTTTAAGGAAACCACAAACATCATTCATGCTGTTGATTTCATTAACGGGAGTGGAACTGGTCAATGAAAGCACAGAAGTCATCCGACGCGATGAACACCAAGAGGAATGAGGAAGTACAATATTAATCAGAAATGTAACATTGCATTTGAGTCCAAATTATGAGCATTACATTGCTCGCTTCCTGTAATTAATGAATTTTTAAAACGGTCCATTATGTACTTAAATTAACCACTTGATGCGCAATATGAGGTATATTAACTAATATGCTCGTCTATTCTAATGGCGCATATAAAATGTATGAACGCACAGTAGAAATGCCAAATGTATACATGCCAAGGATGATTGACCGGCAAAAATGATGGCTGCATGGCCTTTTAATGTGACAGTGCCAAAGTCGCCCTGATTGTGCGAATGCATGCGACTCTGCTAATTTTGGGCAAAACTAACGTCGGACTAGTTTTCAGATTCTGCTTACTAGCATGACCAGGACAAACAAGCAACTTCCAGCAATAATGTCAATGAAATTACATGCATAATCGAAAAATAACTTAGACAAAGACAGGAGTCTAGATCAAGACCCGTTGATTTTGCGAAACAAAGTGGACATTTAATCTTTCAGATATATATATAATATATATATATATACCAAACTTTATTTAAAGTTTCAATACACGTGTATTTTTAGAAGGATTTAACAACACCTGGTTTCGAGAAATTAGTAAAGATTTGTTTCACATCCATACTTTATAATGTGAATTTTACGCAATTGTCGTTAGATCGTCCAGTCCAAAATCAATTTGCATAACCCCAGTAAATAAATTAGACCCAAAGCCAACATTTTAAACAAAAAATATGGTACGAATATCACCATAAGTAATATAGTACACTATAGTCTTATTTAACCTTTAGGAGCCGGCCATCTTTGACTGCTGAAAGAAGTGGTGTTACATTTTCAGGCGAGTGACCCTGCTATGGTATCTATAAAGTGCCTAATGTTTACCAAACATGACAATTTCTGACAAGGACATTCTAGAAAAGGAGCAGTAATATGACCGTTGGTTGCAACTTTATAGACACCACGTCCATAACGGGAATCTATACAGTTTAATCAGATTTTCGTATTTCGTTTCATGGGATATATTCGTCACTCAACTGGGTTTTATATTAATTCCAAACAGCGTTACACAAGAGCTTCATTTCTAATAGCGGCACTCAGGCTGATGCTTCACGAATCACACTTTGACACTCGACTTCACGACTGCCAAAGTGCGATATATGCAAAGCTTATTAAAGAGTACTCTCAAACAACCAAGCATTCATTAGCATGAATGTTATGGCTATTCTTTTAAAGAAAGCGAGCAAACTCTTAAACTTTTTCGATTATAACCAATTAAACATTTTTAATTGAAGTTTCTTTTTCTCACGAAAGTACGAATTACAAAAAAAAAATCAATTATGTACCGCCATCTTTGGGAAACAAAAATGTTACGACGAATTTGATTGGGTCCGCTAGTGCAGTGCAATTGGCTAGCCAGTGCAACCGGAAGTCGTGAAATTGTTGGCGCCGTGCAAGCTCATGACGTCACCGGTCCGCTATGTGGGATGCACTGACTACACCGACTCACTCGTCAGTGTAGTCCGTGTACACTCAGTGCACATTTGTACCCAATCGAACACGGAACGTAGGGTGCCCTGACTACACTGAAGTATGCATGTTGCCCAACCAATTGGAACGAGTGCAGAATTTAACGTACATTCGGTGTAAACTAGTGCAGATTTTTTGGCCCAATCAAATTCGCCATTAGTGCAACTTTCATTTTTCCAATAGATAACCATGCTTTGATAATGAAAAAAAAAACCCAATAATGACATAATTTGTGGATGTGCAGTAGGCCAAAGTTCCTTATACAGTGTAGTGCTAAATGGATCGTCAACATCTCTTACAAAGTACACTAGTAATTTTGTTCGGTTATCTATCTTGCTGATATAAAGTGAACAACCTGGCAGTTTCTTAAAATTGCGACGTGATAATAAGCTTAGTACAAACGAGTTAACGCGATCTCGCTTCCTAAACTCCTGATGCCATCATACTGTCAGTGCCTGATGCACGTTATGACAATTAAGTCTAGCTAGACTTCTTGGCATCACAATGCATTCGTCATACATGAACTAAGCCTCGTGTATTTTCAGTAAGATGCAATAATTGCCATACAGTGTACTATATGAGTGCGTGGGCAGACTTAATAAGGAACATAACAATCAGGTGTTGCTAAATATGGCGCCCTTACGAAATGGACCAAATTTAGCCTTGGATAGGCCTATACATGTATGGCTGTTCAAATCAAGAATAACTATTCGAAAAAGATTCTGAATAATGTCTCAAATTCTACACGCAATAACCATCTTTACACTAGCGACTGGGATATACCGCTATATCATAAAACTGAATTGAATAAACACCGCATTGAAAATACCGCAACCATAAAAGTTTAACTAAAAAAAAAAAAACTACGTTTCGACGCAACATACAATATGTCTTCTACAGGATTTTAAATTAACAATACATACATGTATTTACTCATAGCAATATGTTAATTTACGATGATTTCTGCCTTTTTATTAGACAACTGAAGACGGCGTACATGTACATTGTTGCGTCGAAACGTAGTTTTTGTTGTTGATAAAAAAAACTTTTGGTTTCGCTATTTTACGGCGTTTAATTGTTAGTTTATGCACTTCCAACCAATTGATTGTAGAAGATGAAGATGCAATGTGTTTACTATGGGGAAATATATTTACTAACGATATGCGATAGCAGCTGGCGATATACAAATAGTTATCAGAATAACGAACTAAACACAGCTAGTTCTCGAACTTGTGGACATCTCCACAGGTAACATGATGGTTGTAGACGCCCCTAAACGTTTTGCTTTTTTTTTTTTGCTATATCCATTTACCCTAAAGCGACAGATGTTATTTTAGCTGGGTTAAATTGGCGGTCATGGGCAAAACAACTGACTTGTGCCATCTGTTGACAAATATTCCACGAGGGAGTTCCAGCTGCTGTTCCAAGTGCAAATACATGTATTACAGTAACCTAACCTTGAAAATAATATAAAAATGAACCAACGTTATTTAGCCCGAATGAGTTTAGTATTTAGAAACTGAACCATGCGCAAACAGGTGTGCTTTCGCATTTTCCATATTTCTGTGATCTATAATAAAAGCAGGGTATTTCCCAGCACTCGAATCTGGAAAGAAACCAAACTTCTGGTATCCCAGTTACAATTTATCAAGACCATTGCAATTTCAAGTTAAAATAATTTGAAGAGTTACGGAAAACGCGAGATTTTAGAGGAAACGTCCAGCATTTGCTTGGAAAGTAGGGTGGCCACAACATTTTCATTTTCAATTTTCCTGACTAAAATCCAAAATTCCCTGACCAAAACTTACTCGTTGATGCATATCATTTTTTTGTCATAATGAATAATAAAATAAAAACTGCAATGAGAAGCTTGGCAAAACACTAGATTTTGTTACGAGTCTAGCTGAAGAAGATTGGGGAGGGAGCTGCTAGCAAACTGAGTTCATGGATAGCATTTTGCTTTTATTTGGGAAAATTTCCCTGACCACTCACAAATTTCCCTGACTTCCATGACCATTTTTCCCCTGACATTTCCGACCTGTGGCCACCAGTTGACCCAGTTCTCCGCTGAGCTTTGTGTGCACATGAAATCGCTCTAATCGCCCCACATTCTTCAATTTGAAATACACTGTAGGTATTTTAATGGAATATACACTGTAGACATGCCTCGCCACAATCAAATTCAAATAAATATTCATCGAGATTGTCCTGCGAAGAATCGCTTCACCGGAGGACGGTCAAATCGATTGAAAACGCTTAGGTTAGTGGGCAATTGATCGATATACTCCTGCCTTACTCCAACTTCAGGAATATCGACAGTTTGAAAGACAGGTGTCCTTCACTGACAATCTAAAAGTGTGCAGCTTGCGTGGACCACAGACATCGAAAATATATTTAAACAGGTATTCAACGTACAAAAAACTTCAAGCAGACATTAAAAGCTCTGCCATCTGTCCTATGCAACAATAAATCATAACACGTACCCGTTATGTAGTCAACAGCTCGTTTGGTAACCTACATTATTACAAATTGGATGTATTCCGGACAGTTAGCAGAAGAACTGTGTCATACTTTACGTTTTTAAGCATAATACAGGGTACATGCATGTATATACTATATATTTTATTTTGATTTGGGCAGCCTCATTTGTCATCTATCGCTGTCAAAAATTATTTATCGGAAAACGACACCGTGATGGCGTGATGTGATGTGCGGTTTAAATTTGTTGCCACACCTTCAGTTGGTCATGATTAATGATTATTAAAAGCTGGAGACCACATAACAAATTTCATCATCAAAATCTACAGAAATTTAAATATAAATTAAAACCCAATTCTGATGTTATAAACATACTGTATGTTGAAATGTTTTTGATAATGAACAGAGATGCACTATAAAATTTACAATTTCCTTGACCTTTCACTTCGACCTCAAATCTAGATCCTAGAGAGAAAGGCACATAAACAACTCTTAAGAAATTGAAATTGCCAGACAATTATGGAAACTGAATGACAAGTTTATTGAGCAAACGTTTTTACATTCAAATCTAAGGTAATCGAATTTTCAAAATATGCACACTTAAAGATGCATATTACTCTTTTACTCAATCGCAATTAGTGTGCATGTGTAATGTAAAATATTTTTTACGTTTTTTGTAGTTGTTAAAAACGGCTGTGTTTTTGCCAAATGGCATGTGCTATCCAAACAAACTGCTGAAGGTTAAAACATTTGGTGAAACAAGCCACTGGCGAATAAATGGCCAAATACTGCAATAATGTGGTTTGTTATCATATGCTAGTTTTTCACTAAAAATCCTTCAGTTGGAATTCTATAATGAAACTTAGCCATTCTATTACGATACATACTGTATACTGTAGCATTCAAATGAAAATGGCTAGCACAAAGGAAGTAAGGATACCGAGTTACACAAGGATGCTAACATTTTTGTAGTAGCATTGACGAAGACGGCAGAATTGCTTTGACGCCTATGAAAACTCTTGAACATTAAATATGTCTAAAGATAGCATTAGACGAAAAAAAAATTAAATTTAGGTTACGACAAACATCAGCCTGAGAAAATTTGCAACCTGCTGAAGTTCAGTTCATGCCCGTGGCAAACCAAGACGTCACACTAATTATTAGCATAAATATATATTTATGATAATAATCGGTGACGTCCTTCGTCAACTGTTTTAGGCAACAACCTTTGGTTTACTAGACTAGCAAATATTTGCTTCATTCCTATGCTTCCTTCCCACGACGATAAAGACAGACAACATCTTGATGCACAGTATATGTATGTGCATACACTTTGACAAATAAAACATTCAATCGCCCCACCCAAATAATAAATATACAGTATCAACTGTGCAACATTGAATTAGCAAGGGAAAAATAACGACTTAAGGTTTTTAAAGGGATGTAAGTCTTAGGGCTTAATCCAGTCTATACCTGCTGCAGTTTGATTGTATGCTTGGCTTAACTTGCATATACAGTCAACACTTTCCAATAAAGCTGACTTTGATATACATGTACAGTACAAGCCATACTGGCACTGCCTGTAATTTACATAATGCACCCTACAGTATGTTGGCCACTTGGTCTCTAGGTGGTGGAAACCGCCAATACATTTTTTGTGTGCAAAACTTAGATGAGAGTTGAATTCTCTCATTTGAAATTTCCACGCATTCTGCTAAAGGTTACCCAAACAAACGTCTGCGAGTAATCAATGGTCCAAAGTTGACATACTGTAGACATCCCCAGTTGGGAGTCCCAACTGCATGGGACATTTATGTCAACATGCAGTCATATAGTAATTATGAAATGCAGACTCAATGACATGGTGTTGGTGCTGTTTCGCAATGCGTTTGTACGTCTCTGCACCCAGCAGTTTGGCGCCTTCCTAGCCATCTATCTTTCAGGATCAAATTTGTGGGAGTTGAACCACCGAAACCCGCCATGATTGCCGCGAAATAAATAGCCTCATTTCCAACAAGCAGACTTAACAACAGCTGATTCTTCATTTGACCTTTTCAACTAATTTGGCTGTAACTGGTTTTACATACGTCACTCAGCACCGTCGAGGGTGTATTTTTTGTCGGAAACGCCGCATTTCTGACGTTTGCTCGTTTCGAGGAAGAAGTGATAATACGTGAAACAGGCGCAAATGAAAGCAAAATAAACAGAGTAAAACATGAAATAACCACCGGCGAACAAACCGGTTGCCCTTTCTGGAACGTCCTGCGTTCTATTATGCCCTTGTTGTAATTCCAAAGGTCAAGAAAGGCTGATCGACGGGCTATATTCATGACCTTTTATGCCACGTACATTTAAGGAACTCTAGTCTGGCCGGTAAGGACAAATTAAACTACCCAAATAGAATCAATAAGCCCCTAAAAGGCCCTTAGTTGGCCAACGATTTCCGCATACGATGACTAAGTTTTTCACACTTGGACGCATTTATGGATAAAAATATACTACTTACAGGACTCCGCTGCATGACGTACACACGAAAGAACCGATGGTCATGTTCACGTAAGTCGGGCCTCTTTGATAACAATCGAAACACTGTTTGTTGTGAAGTATTGTTCCTAATTCTCGAAGTATTTTGAGATGTTTTTCATCTTGTCTTCTTTTGCTCGCTGCCATTTTTGAATAATCGTGAACTGGAGGCAGCGGCTATCGGCAGGTGGCGCTTTACGTCACAACGCCATCTG
>JAQGBX010001111.1:0-27492 GCA_034698745.1 Megaphyllum sjaelandicum | reverse complement strand
TGATCCCCTCTGCCACATGGTACTATGTACTGACTGCAGAGTAAAGAATAGAATAGAATAGAATAGAATAGAATGCACTAGGCACAAATTCATTCTTAGTTGAATATTTGGGCAATACATAAAAAAACTTATTCCAGGATTAAAAACGATGTGGTTTTAGATTAGATGATTTTATATCATCGAAATGATTAGTATGTTTTTTTTTTCCGTTTTCATCTTGTCTGGCCTTTAGCGTTCTTCGGCAATAATGCGATGTTCATCTTTCTCCACCTAAAACTGATGCTGAAGAGGAATGCACAAATATCTGGCCCTCTCTAATGTTTTCAGTCCTTGTTTGTTCCCAGGTCGGCAAAAGACGTGGGGGAAAAGTATTGCCCACGGGTATGGTAAAGAAGACGAAGAAAGATGGAGAAGAGGTGAGAAACATGATTTAATATCGCTATATTAATGTCGAGGAGACATTGCTGAGATAGACAAGTCTTTCACACTTGTGGAGTTTCCCATACAAGTTTTTAAATGCAAAGTAACACCAGTTTTACTGTGTTACTTTCAGAATTTAACTAATAAAGATGATAAGAAGGTGAGATATTAATCTCCAGGTTTTTCAGAAAATGCTGTGACAATATTAAAAGAAATGAGGAAGATGGATAACAGATAATTATTGGATGTTTTGTGTTCTAGGTTGAAGGCCGATCTGATGCATGGTCTCAGTATATGGCAGAGGTGCGCAAGTACAAGGAAAGATCATGCGAGGACGAAGGTAAAACGAGACCGCTGGTTAAGTAGTGATCATGGACTCAAAACTCATCGTCAATAAGCAGATGACTATTCCACGCAATCTGCTTTGTAAAAATTTGCTACAGAAAATGTGCCAGTATTGCTTATGTTTATGTTTAAAAATTGTTATTACTGCATATTAAATTAATGAATCAATAATGCAAAATTCTTTTGTTTCAATCTTCTTCAGTGAGTAGCGTTTAATTCCTTATGTACAAATATAGACAGTAATTAATGTAAACAACGCTTGCACAGCTTTATTAAAGAAACAGAAATAACAAAATTGAGAAAGATTTAACGAAAAATTGCTACTACGGGATTCTTGTAGTACCCGAATCTGGAGATAACTGGGCTTGATAGTTTGAGAGATGTTATTATAATATCCATCTGAAGATTTGATAGTGATGAAGAAATCAATGTCATTCTCAAGACTTCAAATTTATTTCTTTCCTGCATATTGACCTGAAAGCAACATCTAACTTGCAATCATAACATCGAGAACATGCCATATCGATTAGCAGTTAACAGCTAGTAACATCGGGCCATCTTTTAAACCTCTAAAATATAGGCAACGCCAACAACGGTTCAATTTGTCAAAAAGAGCAAATGGTGAATGCCTCACAATGAAGTTCAAGACATAGGCGTCCAACTTGCCTTCTTGAGAGCGGAATATTTTGGATTGGCTCATGACCTGAAAAGCCACTGAAGACAAAGTATCCTTTAAAATGTTTATGAAGACTGCCTAGGCTTAAGAAGGACTCCAATTTCTTCGAGAATGTTTGACATCAGTTGAGAATCCGTGCACTTGGCATCAATGGAAATATGGTCGTTTGGCTGAAAACAGAACAAATATGAGTTCATGTCATACCCAGAAATTGTATTGGTTGTTTAGGATTGTATAGAAGTTTCAATTTTAGGCACTAACCGTTGATTTCATGAGCAAACAAACATGATGGTCTTGAATAGATCTACTATAGAGAGATGCAGTTTGATCTACTTGCTCTACCACACAAAAATGCAAATGGTAGCATGTTTTAGCAAGAACTTGACTGAAATCAGCATCTATTTCATCAAAAACTGTTGTCAGCTTGTGGACCAAATCGCCACTGCCTAACAACTCCGTGAAAGTATCACGCCGGTAAAGTGAGCCGATCATGTAGGCAGAGCATGGCAGATTCAGTTTAAAATCGAGTTTCTCATGTGTGGAACCATCCTTCATCTAATTGTAAAAAATTGATGGCATTTATAAGAAAGATTTTCTGATGTTATAGTAAAAGCTAAATAGGAAAATTACTCACTACGATCATGTAAGTTAGGGTTCCTCGTAACTTCTGAGGAATGGTGACGCAATCCACATTGAAGGCAAACTGGCCTTCGCTACCAGCTTTAGGTTGCAACTGGAAGGGCACTTTGATGCCATCATGGGACGAATCGCCACTCTAGAGAATCAGGTGCAGCAAAAATATAAATGCTAATATTCTGATCATGAAATCGGTAAAGGATGAAATGCTATAAATAATTTTCAGTCTTTGGACTATAACGACTTGACAAATATGGTTGATATAGCATGTTATTACTGTTTACTAGAGTGAAAAAAACGTGTAATAGTAATGCATACGCTAATAAACTTTAGGAAATTAGTCTTGAATGGCTTGATGCACCAACTCATGTGAAACATTTTATTCCTCTATGCTGATAATTTAAACCAGGGTTAATTGAAAAACATCAAAGGAGTTTGCAGCAACTGGACATAAATCTACACAAATAGCATGTATAAATTATTTAACTCACCCCACGATTGAGTTGAACATAAGGCGTATCCAAAACGTTAAAATCGAGCTCTTTAATCAGCGAACTGGACGTGTTATTGAAGACGATAGAAACAAGAACTTGACGATTGTTACCTGGCATTGTTCGAGTTTCGAACATCTAGACAATAAACGGTAAAATCGTTAAACAAAAGATCGTAATTTATGAGTGGTATAATTAAGACACTTGCCAATCTAAGATTCTTATCTTCTGCCAAAAGCTGGTAACAGGAAAGAGGCTATGTAACATAAACGTTATAATAATTAATAACTGAACAATTTGTCTTGTACATGTATTTTGAAATGAAAATTGAAAATTACCATAGCAGAGGGAGTGGAGGGAGTTTGAGCCATAGGCGCCATTTGTTCTTTGGATGGCGTTGAAATACCCAAGGCTTCTTCATACTCAGACTTATCTTTGATCTTTTCTGAAGCGGGCCGCTTTTCCTTTTTCTTCTTAACTTTCTTTTCCTTCTTTTTATGACTTTTCTGAAATATTTGAAAATCAAAATTAACACAAAAGTTAATTCACCACTTTTATGAAATACTTTTATTAATGTGAAAAAAGCATTTATAAGTGGTAACAACCTGATTGACTTCTACGTTTTCTGGTTGAGACTGCTTCACATTGATTTCTGGCATGTCCTCATTATTACTTTCCTCTTTATGACTAACATTTGAAGGAGTAAGCCAAAAATCCAAATCATTTATATTCTGTAAATTAACGAAACGAAGACTTTATAATATAAACTTAATTCACACTGCATTATACAATTTGCATTTTTCTATGCATATTGTCTGTAGATAAAATGTACACACTTTTGCATCTTCTTGATCTTCGATGCTGCCATTACTTTTTGCAGATTCTTTCAGCTGAGATGCCTTGTCCAAGTCTCCTTCCTCTCCCCTGTCTTCAGTAACAAATGATTGATCATCATAGTCTTTACCATGTCTGCTTTTTTTCTTATGGTGCTTCTTCTCTTTCTCCTATTAAAGTTGACAGAATGTAAAGGTGTGGAAATTTAAACATATTCTGTTACACTTGGAATTTATTTCCACAAACCTTTTTCCCTTTCTTAGATTTCGATTTCTTTTCCCTGTTTTTACTCTGCTTCATGCCACTGTCATCTTGCTTGGGGTGAAGAGTAGACAGCAAATTTGGGATATGGTTGCTAGTTTTTGAGAGCATTTCATCGCCTCTAAGAGGTCTAAATTTAGAAATTCACAAACAAATACATTAACAAACTCTCGTAAACTAGTTAATTGTTAGCTTTTAGCTAGGTAATGGGTAATGTGAAAGAAGATAGTAGCACAACTGGTGTAATATAAGAAAACACATACTCTTCTAAGTTGACGTCCAAGGCTCGATGTGGATCAGCCTCTACTGTTCCGTCCTCTTCGTCAGTAGATTTTGCTCCCTAGTAAACAAACGCGAGTTTGGTGCTAACTGAATGAAGCTAACAGTTTAGACCTAAACAAAGCACCTGTAACAATGTCTCACCTCTGGCATTTCACCTAAATCTGTGTTGACCATGTGGACAGCCACAACATTTTCACTATCATCTTCACTCTCTGACTGTTGCAAGAGTGAACGTTTCTTCTTTTGGCGCCTTTTCTTCTTCTTCTTATCCTCTTTGGAAAGACGGAGGCCACTCTTTTTAGACATGTATTTGTCTGATGATACCATTCCTAGAATCATGTAACATTACAAAATGGAGAGATCAAATTAGATCGTATATTATTTAGAATATGGATATGAAAAAAAAATCATTATAAATTAAATATCACTAAATGAGATATCAAATTTACCTGGTATATGAAGAGGAATGGATAAGTCGATAGCAGCAATCGGAATATCTTCAAATGAATCTCCATCAATTCCCTGGTGGCTAAACTTGGAAGGAAAAGATTTGAGGTAGTGAGGATTGTTGGCTTGTTCTTGACGTCGTGCCTCTCGCCTCTGTAATTAATAAAAATTCAAGGCAAATTCAGTCAATAATGTAATGTTGTGGCAATATCTTGTAGGTTTAATAGAGAACTGATTTCAACAAAATTTCAACCGTTTGGAGCTCATCTTCTGATGGTTCATATTTCCGAATGTTGTTATCACGTCCCTGTGATCGATCGTCTTTATCTTGTGGATAGAACAATTCAAATGTTTCATCTTCTTCATCTGAACTTTCAGAAGGTGGGTCATTAATCCACTTATCCAAATCCAAACTAATAAGCAAGAAATCAATATTAAATTTTTTTTTTTTTTTGAAAAAAAAAATCCAATTTAACAAGAAATTTACACATTTTCAAACAATATGAGAAAAAAATTCTCTTGCTTAAAACAAACATTATAAAATGTCTCACCCATCAGGAACCGGGACCTTCTTTTGAGCTTTGGGTGCAACCGGATTCAATTCACCGACAAATAGACTGGCAATATCACTTGAAATTTTCTCTCCCTTTGTTATCAATTTAACAATGTACTTCATAAGTTGAAGAATACAGCAAGCCTAAAATAAATTAATTATACATTTTTTACATCTAGGAAAGGTGAGAACTTTTAAAAATAAATAGTGTTTCCAATCTTCTGACCCTTTCTTGCACTTCCAAATCAGAACTTTGAATAAAAATCGGCATTCGTTCCAAAATAAGCTGTCCAGTTTTGGTTGGAGTTTCATCATCTGCTTCCTCCTCCGACCTAGTCAGTACCCTTGAGTACAACTTTGCAATGTTTTGCACATAGACACTCTGAATGTGGCCAGGCAACGATGTAACTTTTGGCCTCAACATTGCTTCGATTGTTGATTTAGGGTCTTTGACATGCCTAAAAAGCAGAAAATATTGAATACTGAAATAAAATTATACTTCTCGCAATAACCTCAAAATAAGATTAAGCATAGAAAATTATCATGAATTTAAGAACATTATTAAATGCATTCTTATATTTTCTCATTTCTAAAACCTATTTCGGTTTTTTCAGAAATCAATATACATGTAAACTAAATACACTGCAATGGCTGTGTATGAAATTTCTAAGGACTGCAAGGTTACCAAAAGAGCATCAAACAACCAAAATTAGTGAGTGATGATTATTTTTATAGCCAAAATATGTTTTTAGAACTTTATACATGTATTGGGAACTTTTCAAAAACTTCAATGTATAACATAGAAATTCATAAAACTCACTCTGAAAACTCCCCACATATCCATGCAGCAGCATATAGCACTTCACAAATAGTGTGCCTTTGGGCTGTACCTGCTAGTAGGTGGGCATTGTCCAAAAGAACAGCCTGTATTTAGACAGGAAAAAAAACATAAAACATATTCCTAGGGAAAAACCGATGTTATAGACTTGTGAACATTCTGTTGAATTACCATTTGAGAAACGGCGAATGGCCTAATGGCTTGCACTCTAATTGCTACATCCAGCATCTGTGATGCAATCAGATGACCATGTTTTGTGCCTTCGATTCGGGTCAATTCGACCAAAATACTTATGTACCTAGGGAAACATAAGACCTGCCTGTTATGACAACTAGATTACAAGAATTAAATTCTGTACAAAATATACAGGAGTTTATTACTTCCTTGATAGTTAGAAACAAAATCAAGTGATAAAATTTGATATACAACTTAAATGTACTCATGTACACTTACCATTCAAAATTGGTCACATATTGGTAATTATTTTGACAGCATATTTCAATAATTTTTGATACCAATTCATCCCTGTATGTTGTTCCTTCAGCTTTATCCATATGTACCATTAATTTCTTCACTATTTCCATCAAATTTTTCTTGGAAACCTGATTGTTAATACAAATTAGGACATGGTTAATTTCATTTTCTTCACATTTGACGAAAAACATTTTGATGAATGTAACAGAAATTCACTTACCATTCCATACAATAAATCCAGGGCCCGCAGACGAATTGATTCGTCTTTATCATCCAAGCATTGCAGCACTAAATCCTTATGTGCTTGAACGCTCTTTGGGTGAGTTTTCAAAATTTTGGACATTGCCAAAAGACCCAAATATTTCACTATAAAGTAAATAAATCCTTTAATAATTAACAATATATGTGTAACTTCTGTTTGACTTTGAAACTGGATCTCACGAATGATTATTTAAGAAGAATATTACTTCAAGGTTTTTGAACTAATATAATTATCACCACAGTTAAAATGTAGACAAAGTTTTCAAATTTCTTGTATTGTTCAAACAGGTACTTGGAATAAAACATATCTCAATTATCTCATATTCCCTTTTCATAACAACTCAGAATAATTTTAAAAACTAAAAAACAAACAAAAATACAAGACTCACGATTCTGATCAGAATCTTCTATGAGAATCCTTAACTTCTGAACGCAAAGCTGAAAATTAACAAGAGTAAAACAAGTTAATTTTTGATTAGACAATTTGGGAAGAAACTAAAAATTCTATACAAAAATACGTTCCTCGATAAGACTGAACAAAACTACAAGGTTAGTAGCACAACAACGCACTACGACATGCAAGTGAGGCATTCAGATATTCTGGAAGGCCAGAGGTCAAACGAAGAGCAAAATCAATGGCTACCTGTATTGAAGCACTATGATTGGGCATTCCTGAAGATATAGAAATGAGGACTGTAAATGACAAAATGAACCTTTATCCAATAACGTACACAACTATTAAGAAAGGCTGACAGAAATGAGCTAATTTATCTCAATGACTAAAATGCTTTATACATACCAGCAATGACAGTGTTGATACATTCATATAACAAAGACATGGCAGAAGTGCTAAAACAACAAAAAAAATTCCCAATATATTTATATTACGATAGTATGCTCACAAGAAATACAGATTTTTTGCGATTTAAAAGTCAGTCTGTTCATTTTTAATCCATTGCAACAACCGGGGACTTGTAAGCATGGTAAATCATATTCCCATAAAGGTAGTAATTTCTGACGCAACTCCAGATTTAAATAATTCTTGGAAACAATATCCCCCAATCTAAATTTGGGACATATATTTTACTTCAGGCTTACAAATTAGTTGAATCTAAACCTATCTCAAATATACATTGGGTAAAAAATGTTTTAGAAGTATTATGTATTTCAGGAGCTGCCTCCGAAAATTACATTACGGAAATGGGATTAATCAATTCTTAAGCAAACATACTACTCCAAAAATTTAAAAAAAAAGTTTTTTATTTAAAGTAGAATGTAGAAAACACGTGAATATGAACTGTAAAAAAGATTTTATGCTGTATGGCAAACTTTTATAATTGCCATTTTTGCTTCGCAAATTATAAAATTGTCATTGCTGATGTCATATTTGAATAAAAAAACGGTAGCTTACAAACCTGAGCGACAAAATAAAAATTTTCATGGATATATTTTTTATTTATTATTTAATAAAGAACATTTCTTTTTTGGTCTTTCGCTATTTAGCTTTACTTTAATAAAACTGCAAATATAGGATGAAGTTTATCTCTTCCCAATTTTTCCTCCAATAATCATGGTTTTAATAAGCCAAATCAAAAATATATGTTTTTTTTTAAAAAAAAGATGAGTACTGTACATGCAATATAACACAGCAACATAGTCAAAAAACAACACAACAAATGAGCTTTATGGGTGCAATGGCATGCCAACCATAATTATATAAATGGAGTCAGTTCACACTTTCACTTGTACTGCCATTAAATATTCAAAAAATATGGCAATTAACGCGGAAAAAAATTGTGTATCATGAATGATATACAGGACACATTTTGAGGGATTTTTGTTATAGGTGAGGGGCATGTGGTAGAAAAATAAAAATTAAAAAGCAATTTACAAATTTTGAATGAGGAAGGTCAGACGAGCAAGCAAACAAACAAACAACAAAAGTGAAAACAAAAACCAAAACATAAAATGATTACCTGTGAATTAAATTAGTGAGGGGCTCTATCAGCTTTTTACCCAGCCTGGGTTCTAGAGGGGTCAGAGCGGCAAACTGAAAAAGGGCAATGGTGCCAAATTAGATAAAAGTGCCCAGTGGCACAAAGGTGGCATGGAAGGTGGAAGGATTGCGGAGAGACAGGCAATGAGGTACTATGAAAGGGAAATCAAAAAACCCTCGCGTTATTGTAGACCTATCGATAAAGGCAAACCAATGAGAAAAAGCGTGGCTAGCAAATAAAAAATAGATAGCTGCCAGGACAGACACAAGTGCTCCTTTTATTTATTTATTTGATGAAATTCCGAAACCTAAAGGACATTAAATTAGGAGCGAGGGTTTACCTGCGGATAATATTAATGAGGGGTTGACTCAGTTTTCGCCCCAACCGGGGTTCGAGGTGCGTCATGACACCAAACTGCAAAAAGCAGAGCAGACAGAAAAAGGAAGGAATGCATTAGAGAATGAAGGCTAGCAGGAATGAATTTTAACAAGGTGTCTACCAGGTAAATACACAGTAAATAACAAACTTATGCAAGGTAGAACTTTAGTAAATATTATGTTATCTTAACATAAATGTGCATCCTGTGCAACATCTAAAGAAGTATGTGGATATAATTGCAATGACAATTCTCAACTATCTGTAAAATCTTTTCAATTTTTTTTTTCTTAAAAAATTACAGATTGATATTTTAACTATTGCATGTATTGACTTTAGGTAGGATATGGTTAGGTAACCATGTTAAACATTTTAAAAACTCCTGTTAGACACCCAGTTAAGACACACAGTTATCACTGTAGCATTTGACAAAAAAGCAGATTGGAACAAACACTTTTTGGCAGCAAAAGTAAAAAGGTTCATCACATCATAGGCCTATACATCAATCATTCAACAAAGTAAGAAATTTGTATCAATACAAGTCCTTATTAGAAAAATGTTTATCAATGCCATTAATTCCAATTAATTTGGTCAGGCAAATTTTATAAAACACAAGCCTTAATCTTAAATGTTTGTTGCAAATTAGACTTTCAAACAAATTTAGTTTACCAAACGAATAATGAGAAAATTGAAAATATAATAAAACAGATTGCAATAAACGTGATAAATACCTTTAATACGAAAAAATGTGCAAACCAATCCAGAAACAAAAGCAAACCCCAAGCAGAAATTACATGCAAAAACGACTGGGAATGAAAGATCTGCTCTACCAAGAAAATACATGGGAAGGTTCCTAAACTAAACGTACAGAAAATGAGATTTCTACGCCCAGGGTTTAATAGAAACAAGGTTGAGTATGCACAAATCAAGACGGAGAATTGAAATATATAAAAAAACCCAACCCAAGCATTCCCTGTCTGACCTTTCAATCCTTTTCCTTTCCTTAAATTAAAACAACCCACCAGTTTAATGATCTTTATAAGCATCCAATTATTTGTGGAGCTAGTCATCAGCTTGAAAAATACCGGAGCTAATGACAGATAGTTTTTTGGATTCTTCCTTGCTAATTCACAGACAACGTTGACAGCAGCCGATTGGACACCTGGAAGTTAAGACAAAGGAAAGACAATAGTAATTGGATAGCGTAGATTCAGCAAGGCTGAAATATGAATAACTAATTTTGAACATTAATCATATAGACAGACAGTTGCTGCATATGAATAAAACTTAAACCTGGGTCAGGATCTTCTAACTTTTCCTTTAGCCGGGGGAAAGCTGGACGTAATGCTTCAGGAAATTTTAGAAATACTTTGTACAAGATAAGCACAGCCTTCTTTCTCAAATAGGGCTTTGTTGAGGTCAACTAAAAGAATATATGAAGAACGAATTTCATGTTACACGTAAGCCATACAAGTTTTAAGAAACGTCGTTTGGCAGACATACCAAAGTTAAAACATCATTTGCCAAATCTCGTGCCAGATCTGCAGTAATAAAACAGGCCAAGCCTGTCAGTGCAGTCCCAGCATCATACTGACTTTGGCTATTGAGATCCTTTCTAATCATGTTTGTGGTTAGCATCAGAACTTCTGTCCCTTCGTGGAAACATTGTGATGCTGATAAGTATCCTATCCGCTAAAAATGTGAGGGAAGTTTTAAATCATCAAGTATGATTACACATAAACACCGTTAGTAATTGTTCTCATGACATATGCTGAGACAAGTAGGTAATAGATACCTTACCTTATAGGTGAATTTGGGTGAACTCATCACTTCTATGATATTAAATGCTGCCCAGCTGATGTCGTAGCCTAGCATTTGAAGCTAAAAAATTCGACATGGATTTTAACGAATTATTAACTGCTCTAATTGATAGGCTACATTTACGGAGATTTTCAGATGGCTTACGTAAGTTAATTTGGCAACAGCATTGGCTTTGACTGCTACATTTTCCTGCCTTAATTCTTGTTTTATTTCTTCCACACATTGTGCGATATATTTGGCCTTAAGGCAACACATGAAACAAATTATAACAATGTAACGGATGTGATGTGATCAAAGCATGTATTATGTCATGTGATGAGAAAATCTATAAAATCGTCATCTTGCAAAAGACTTCACTTAACAAACTACTTGCTTAGTTGTATGCCACAAATCATATATGAGAGTTATTACATATAGTTGGCTCTACAATAATATTGTGGACCTTATTTTTAGAAATCCGTCATAACTTTTCTCGATAAATATTTATGATAGCCTACAGTAGGCCTATATCATTAGATTTGTCAAACTTTTGACGTTTCTTGATACTGCATACATTTACAAATTATTTTCAATAAATATCAGAAGTTATACAATTCAAGATGTCATTATAATGATTAGCCTAGGCCTATCCCTTAGCATAAGAAAATCTCAGCAAGATTTGATTTGAATTTCAAGGATCTTGCAAACATATTGTGAATTTATTTTTCACCAAAAAATATTACAATTAATGAAGCATGGAGCACTCCTCCATACAATTTGTCTTCTTAGTATATTAGTTGTGCGTATTAGTCTACATTCCTTCAGGGAGCCTTGCCATCCATATAGAAATTAAACGCCCTGTTCTGTCAACCGTTCATTTTCTACATAATGTATTAACCTGACATGAATGGCCTTGATATAGAAACTCGAACTCCCTCAACATGAACTCAAACATGCGAATTTTATTTGCCTGTTCATAGTCCAATTTAGTTCAAAGTCTGAAGGACTTTGCCATTGGGTTTCGTGTACCTAGAGGGGCGATAAATCGTTATCACCCCTGATTAACTCTTAATTACTCCATCAGAATTATAGGCGTTTCAAATCTGCATCGAATAAGCCCAAAAACAGCACATTTATTCATGCCTATTTTTATGTTGCATACTATCCTCGATTAGGAATTAATCTGTCAATCTTAGCTGAAGAGAAATTTGCAGATACATTTAAATCAAAAGTTTTAGATCATGACTGGCTGTCGGGGAAGGTCATTATACTCTGTTCTGGTGAAATATCGAGGGGGTGAAAAGGAAACCTTCAATTGAAGTTAACAGCTTGGAGTAAAACCGGATGGTTCATTAAAAAGATAAATATATCATAGCCTTGCATGAGCATGTTCAGTTATGACCACATCTATAGAGATCGACGTAGCATATTTTTTTATTGAAATTTAAATGCCCATGACACTCTGCACTTTATAATGCATCATTCGCTACAAGGTATACCATATTGAATGCTTAGCCCCGAATTATCACATGCACCAGCTTATCCATTTGACAGCTACGTCCTAAAGATATGGGTTTGCGAGTTTCTCGGAGTTAAAAACCCAGCAACGAAATGATTGAGTAGTGCTTTCGAAGTTCACACCTCCCCCTACCTCGTTCTCTTTATTGTTTCGTATGCCACGCACTAGATCGGTTAAATTCTTGTCGAACATTCGCTCTATGTTGCCCTTCACACGCTTCAATGCCATGGCTGTGGAAAATCCGAAAGTCCCAAATAATTACGACGATACCGGCAAAATCACAACATTCCCACGAACATTATCACAAAAATTCCAAAGACAACGATAAATGGCGACTGCACGTGTCACGTGGTCGTATGCGTGGACTATGATGTCACGGGGAAACTCTCGCGCGACAGATGCTGCCATCTTCCGACGATGCACTGAAATCTTTATCTTAACCTGAAAAAAAAAATATTCAAACTGATGGCGCGAATGCTGTTGATTTAGGGGAATTTAACCGCTTTCAGATTTAATTTACATGATGAATTGATTAAGAACATTTTTCGTGAGGAAAAATACTAAGAATGAAACTAAACTTTGGAACCTCTGGTTCTGGTACTAAATCATACTACAGTTAACTCGCGTTTTTATGTCATGAAAAAAAACAAAAAAAAAAAACGAAAAAATAAATGTGCACTCGACTTTACATGTTAGAGATGCCATTGTTGACAGTGAATTGTTAAGAAATAGAAATCATTCTGATGGGCCTTCCCCAACATGGAAGGTTCGAAATTCAACCACTTTGGGGGAATTGCCCGTTACCAGGTAGGAAAACCGTGAAAAGAACACACCGTATGCGAGAAAATTGAGTTCATGAAATGGAAGAAATGTGTCACTTTAGTTCGTAACTTGGAACGAAAATTACCTGGTAATATTTAATCTATGAGATATGTTTCGTGACCAAGGCAATGGCTCGTAAAAACGTAGTTTTCGTAAATGGGAGGTGAGTGAAAACGCGAGTTTATCTGTATACTTTTTAAAAAAATAAGAATATAAAGATTGAACAGCGAATCTTTGTAAGGTTTTAAAGAACACATTTTTTTAAAATAATTCTGAATGTCAGAAAATCAATTGGACCAATACAATGTTTTTAATACACTTTCCTCTGAAAATAAAACGCGAGCACTTTTAGAATAATTTGACAGAAACACCTATATAAAAGAAGTAGAACTTTAATGAGATTTTAAATTTGGAGATACTGTACAAGTGGAATTGATAACAAGTTAATGAAAATGCAACATGAGATTTTATAAACCTGGATATGGTAAAGGCAATTTTTAAGTTTTTGGCAATTCATTTTTGTTTTTGTGAAAATTGGGGCAATTTATAGTTGAACAAGGGTATGGGTGGGAGCACGTAAGCAATTTAAAAGTGTCTTTGAAAAAAAGTGTCGCCTAGTGGTCAAGGTCTGCAATACCAATACGCGACACTTTCGAAATTAAGTGTTCAAGGACACTTCCACCCTATGACATGTGCAGAAATACAAGTGATCATGCATAAATGACATACACAAAATACTCCTAATTATGATAATCCTTTTTGTATAACATTAAAACGTCTATTAATTACTCAATATCCTTTGATCGTCACACTTTCCCATCCTATTTACTCTAAATGAAATTTTTCACTTAAAACTGATACAGCGCATATGAATAAGCATTACCATAAGTAATAAAAAATAAATCAGATTTTTAATTTTAAACTTGTATGCAATGTTGAGTAATGTACATTGTGACCTAAACCAAAAATTATTGTGGATGGTCGTTTATGCATGCACTTCTTTAGATTAAAACTTGAAAGAGTCTCAGCAATATTAACAGCTGTAAATCGCGATTAAATGTCTTAAATCATGAAAAAAAATGCCCATTTATCACTGATAAGGTCGATGCAGAAAAGCAACCAAACTGCCATGAGAGTATTTGCCTCGTTCTAGTACACAATTGCATACTGTCAACTTACTACACTATATTAGATAAAAAAAATGAAAATAAAATACTTTTAAAAAGGTTAAGAAAATATTTACACTTGTAAAAAGTTGTCATAAAAGAAGTAAGTAGAAGATCTAAGCGCACTCAATTCTGTACATACCACAGTTCATTCAGGTGTAAGTATTATTGCATACGTGTATGCTAAAAACAGTGCAGAAAACGATTTAAACCTACAAACTGAAATGTAAATTTTTGCATATCATGACGCCTCTAGTCTCAAACATGGTTTGAAGTCCTGTAAAATTGATGAGATTTGACACAACAAATGAGATTCATAAACGAAAATATTCGCATTTCACATCACTTGAATGATGCAATAAAGAGTGCACTGAGGAACAACAGGAGAGCACTTGAGGTGACAGTGCGAGGCGAAGCATTTCTGAAGGTGAACACTTTAACCGACTGATCCGTAGACCTCCATGGATTTGTACCGTCGTCGAAAAACATAGGACAGTCATCGCCTGCAAACATTCAAAACACGTTCAGATTGGCAAAAACCAATTTCTGGCACTTAATTGGAAAATAATGCAATTATCTCTTCCCAATTAAGAGCTGCGCTCTTTCTATCCTGTTCTTTATAACTAAGTTAAAGTTTGGTGTCGAGAAAATTACTTTTACAAATGAAAACGTGTGTAAGAAGAAACCAAAAAACGGTCTTACGAAAGAGTAAACAAGCATAATTAATGTAATTAATTGCGGATCTAAAACACAAAATTTCTCTAAAGTGACCCACTCTCTGATATTTTAAGTATATCCTGGAGCTTTCAAATATTTTTAAAAAAAATGTTTAAAGTAGCGTATTTATACTGGAAAATAACATTCCATCTCTCTTAATAATTTAAAACTTAGGGAGATAAAGGGATTAATTTGAATTTTTCTTGAACCAAATTGCCAGGGATGCGAACTATTATGTATGCATTAGAGAAAATTTCAAAACTACCGTATGACCGATCATTATTCACTAACTCTAGCTTCTGCGCATATTATTGTTATATTATTCTTGATATAAACACTCAAACAGTTAAGAAGAAATAAATTGCACGAATTTCAGTTCGATTCCTGACACAAAAATATCTGAATATTGCTTACGCTCTCTCTCATATTCCGTCAAAGAAAGGGCCACCACTGCACCTTGCGTAAAGTTATAGCTTTCAACTTCTTGATTTAAATTGCAAAAAGCTCCCACTGAATATGACAGGAGAATGCGGTTTAGATCTGCTCGTTGGTATACCTGTAATTTGCAAGATAGAAGTAGTTTGTTAACTACTTCTTAATAACAAACGACTGAAAACTGGCTAGATAATTTACACAGTATGGATGTCAAAAATCAATGTACTCACCCAGCATCGGTATCTGCTAAAAGCATCTTCTTCATCCAGTGTAATTAAATATGATCGCAAGTTTTCCCTCCAATATCCAACACATTTCATGATGTAGTCAGGCTCAGCTGTAAGAATTACACATCAGTTATATAGGAATCGTTGGCAGTGAAATTTGTTTGAGAAACTGTGAATTTTAAAACTACTGCATACATGAATGCAATGAAAGCTGTACTAGGAAAGGGACATTCGTAAGAGCCCTTGATAGAAATATACTGGCAATCATTTTTCTGGCATCTTTATATCAGATTCTAACAAATCATATTTACTTTTTTCAATAAAAATGAGAAAATATATTTTCACGAGGAAAGCTTCAAAATATCAGATACTGCAACTGTATTATTTATATCAAGAGGTACCGTAGCAATTTTTACCACAATAAGTATAAGGTTTAGATTTTAGAATAACTACTTACAGTAAATATCTACTGGTTGTCCATAACGATTTACTGAAAGGCAGTACACAGCATCAATGGCGATCTGTTTTTGGTCTTTATCACAAACGGAGAAGTCAGAAATATTCTCCTTGCAATAGACGTTGGGTCTGGGGCTCTGGGTGACACCACCACGGATGCGAGTCTCAAACGGGATGTCCCCTTGTTGATTGAATCTAAATTTTCCTGCTACTGGACAACGAATGGCCACCGGATGCTTGGCTAAATGGAAGTTGAGCGAGTTATACTTTTTTATCTATTTTTAAACGGTATGATGTTGCAAACATGAATGGGAAACCAATTCAAAATTCTTGCTAGACAATACCTATGAGCAAATCGTACTTCCACGCTTCCTGTCCTGGAAATGCAACCCAGGAGCAAACCGTGTGAAAATCGCTCTTCCATGTGACAGTACCTGAAAAGTAATGAAAGTGAAATCTATTAAAAATGTTGTCAACTACGGTTTTCTTAAACTGAACTACATGTACAGTATAAGTAATTCTTAAGAAAAATGGGATGATTTTGTATTTGTATAGTAAGACGAAGATGCAAAATATAAATTTATGTATACTTTGCCATCAATTGACAAAAATCAAACTAAAGAGAAATCTGAGTACAACTTATTCCAGTACACTATGTGGGTAGTTTGCATATGTTTCATTTGAATTTTATCTTTTATTCGATGATATTACGCAATTAAGTTTACTAATTTATTATCAGTTTGAAAATGTAATGAAAATTAAAAAAAGTATCTGAAATAATTTTTCGAAAAATACTTTTTTTAGTGCATGGTAAAATTCTTTAAAATACTACGCCAAAAAATTGGTTTGCAATTTTACAGAAAAAACACTTGAATAAGCATTGCAATTTGCATGAAAGCAAATTTATTAAATACAGCATAAGGCAAACATAGAAATAGTTCAAAAAATAAGCGCAAATGGGCAACGTTCAACACAATTAAGTTTCAAACTTTTTTTTTTTTTTTTTTTTTTTTGAAAAAGAATAGTCCTGGATCGAGAGTAATTAAAAGCATTCAAACATTTTGCAAGGACTAAAATGAATATATTTCGATCAATCCATTTTGCAAGTTTTGTCAGCACCTCCAAAACATATTTTACTGATATAAAAAAAATAAAATGTCTCAAATGTGACATAACTTCATGTAATTATAAATTCATTTCAATGTAATACACGTATAGGCCTATTTGTGTCGAAAAATGCCTCGAAATTAATGAAATCTATGTCGCAAATTAATTTGGACATGTACATGTATGCATTTTAAAACGAATGTACTGCAGTACGAAATAGCTCTTGCGCGCCACTTCTAGTACTAAGTCAGTACTAATTCGATTCGGCACGCGCCAAATCGAACGGTGCCCCGCCTACGCAGTTTTCTGTTTCGATTGAAAGAAGTAACGGCCAGATTTGTTTACATCTACAAGTTTTCAAGTTGTCAACTTATGAACATCATCAAACGGGTCGCTCGATGAACTTACTGACATTTCGAGAACACTAGTTCATAACGGTGAGACTGTTATAAGTTTGTATTTTGTTCAGATGGTGCTACGTGTATCAGTCGGGTTAAAAATAACGCGCTAATTTAGCTTACAGTGGTGATTAGGGTTAAAACTCGCGTTCGAAATGTCATTTACAGTTTACGGTAAGCAATGAAATCTCCGTAGTTTAACATTTAATCTAGTCAATTGCCCGTATATTAACGAGTCGTACTTTCACTAAGAAATAAACGTAAGCTCATGTCATGGGCACAATTTGATTGATGATTACATATACAGTATATTGATTTCTTCGCGCATCAGCTAGATTGCCATTTTCTGTTGTATTCGTTTGTTTGTGATCGGAAGGGTATGAAACCGGATGAGTTAGTTTCTTCGAAAATGTTATAAATTCTGGTTTGATATTGATCAGATACTTGTTTTAATATTCCAGCTTGCATATGTAATTACCCTCTTAACCTAGTACGATTTGACACCTGTAAGCTTCGACTCAATTTTTAGGTTATGTCATCAATTGCAGATTACTGGAACCATGAGTGGACATGATTAACTTATCACGGACTATATAATGTACCCTCCAGGTTCGCAAAAATAAATTTCGAAGAGTTTTGCAAATTAACAAGCCACGCATTTTAAGATGAGATAAAAAAGTCAATTTATGGCTAACAGTGATTAATGCGTCAAGTTCTTAATTGTTCGGTTAAAATGATAGCTACTATACTGTGATCGTGATAATACTAATTACAGTATCTGATCCCTTAGCTGCAATAAAATTGATATCCATAAAATGAATATCTGCGCTTTCATATACTGTAATTATCTCCAAATGCGCTGAAGTGTAACGTAATACCAAACCACTCATCTCCTGCATAAATCTTGAACGCATTCTGGATTTAACTCCCACCAACATTCAGTATTTCCGATTGTAAATTATCACTGGAAACGTAATAGGCTAATCCCAGATAACAGGACTAAGTATTAATCAATAGAAAATACTTGCCAGCCCTTCTCAAATAACATGCACTGGGCTGATGCTGTTGTGGACCAAACATCCAACTTCAGCTTAATGGCGAATGGAAAGCAGAATTAAGCTGCTGGTGTCTTACCTTGTCTAAAACGAACGATGTTTTGGTGCCTCGCTATAAAATCCCAGCAGATGTAATCTTTTTGACTGAATAAAAAAAGAAGAAATACGAGTATTGAAAAGAATGCAAATGTCAATGATATAGTAAATACATGGGTATTTCACACATGATAATCACAGGTACCCTTCATTATACGTACCAACCATCTACTCCCAAACGGGCCATCATGAATCTGGAATCTCGTTGTTCTAAACACACATAGACATGTCGACGGAATCGATGTTGATCAGGATACCACGTTTCAATAATGTGCGTGCTGTTAATTACCACTTCAGCATCGAGTTTGGCAGTGTTAATCCATTGGCCCGAATAATTTTGCGGCAAATTACATCCAGGAGTTACCACTTCAGCCTTGACTGTAAATCAATTTAATAATGCAAATTGTTACATGGTAGCAAAACGTACAAATGCCAGTTTACTGGTATGTCAAGTTAGGCTCACCAGGTGTCAGTCTGAATCTTTCAGGGCTCTCTTGGGGCGTTTTGAGCACGTTGCAATCTGGGGTCATAGATGCTCCGAGGAAAAGATCATCATCTCGATTTCTTAACTACAAAAAATTTTAACAACATATTTAGTTAGAAATCTAGATTTCGTTAGTATGTCGGTGGAGAATAACTGACTTTGCAAAATAAAATTGTAAATATAGTAATATAAAATATTGGACGTGAATTTAAGAAAACTTAAATAATGTGTCTAATACAAATGCCAAACACTGTTAAATCTACAGAAATGTTAAGGGCTAAATTGGATATGAAAATCAAGGTATATGCAGTACGCGTACACCAAAATACAACCGAGCATTTATAAATTCACGAGAGATTTGTTAAATATTTCATTAGTCGCCATGCTTTGTTGCATACAAATAATGAGGCTTTGCCAAAATGCTTGAGATGTAAATAGTTAATTTGAACGTCGTTGGAAGCTGAATAAGGCACTTTGTTCATTTATCCAAAAAGGAATTACTGCCAGACCATCATTAGTGCATGTCTGTCACTGGACAATAATCCTAGTTTGATCAGGGCAGTATTTTCAACACCCCCAGTTTAACAGTCAAGATCAAGAGGGGGCAATGCAAAGGGGGATTTTACTATCCAAAAGATACATCATGCATAGCAGTCGGTGGGCTGGTGCTAATTAGCAACATCTCTTCATTTCCCACAACTGTCACGTCCCTGGGTACTACAATGAGTGGCGTTACTAGAGAATTCCATTCAATTTGGTAGAGGGGATGTCCCTTTACCCTAACGATCTTTCAATGGACGTCCAGGCAAACATAACATTTATTGCAGAATGAATGCAACCATAGTGTCTTGATAGGAATTCACAAGCTTTGAAGCTGTACTTGGCAAATGCATCGCTCGTTGCTACAATTTTGAATTATATAGTAGTTCTACATACACTGTACATTATAGGCAGATTAATCCGATTTTAAAATAATATTGCCTACATTATTTTGTAGCTATTTTTACTGAAACATGTGCACGGTTTACGCAGTCGTGCTTTCCTTGTTTTTTCTCTAAAAATGCTGTGTTTTGAAACAGGACTTAAGCTGTAATTTTACTATATTTGTAGAAATATGTCGTAACTCATGGCCAGGAACGAACTAGTGGTTATTGGTAATGTTCTAATCGCGATTAATTGCATGGGCTTTGATTGCATCCCAGCATTTAGCAACCACATTCATGTACTGTATACCGATAAGGCTGCGCCCATTCTCGATTTAGCCAGATTATTTGTACACAGTAGTTCAGGTTATTGATTTCCGTTTTTTTTTAAATGCCTGCTCAGTGGCTCTGCCTATCGAACAAACGTGAAAACACTTACGAAGCATCGATATTTCTCGAAATTGCGAGCATCCCTGCTATTGACAGCCGCTATGTATTGATTTTTGCCCACAAACCATTGCCCTAAGCAACTGTACATGACATCTGGGTAATAAAAATAAAACTCATTAGTTCACTATTCAAAGAGTAATGCTGGAAATAGCTCATGAAATTCTTTTTTAAATCGTAATAATAATGAGATCACAATGGTGCGTTTGCTCTTTCAATGCTCACTTACCAGCGTCGAACGTATTATCCATTCCAAAACATTTACGATAATTGATTACGAACTGCTCGTTTAAAATGTTGAATTGGGACCCCGGAACCTGACAGGCTGTGATATTTGCGTCTGGATTAATGCACTCGCCAGTGAACATATCCCTGCGCTGGTAAGCGAATTTCCAAACACCTTCTAAGCCAGCACGGCAATTTACGGGAGTAGGGTTCAGTGCTAATAAACGAGAAAAAGACCGTCATATTGATTAAAACTTGGCTTAACAGGTCATAATCAGGTTATCCATTTGCATAAACCATGTACAGTACATTATTTTATCTAACTGTCTTTGCAAATGACAGGTACATAAAAATGGCATGAAAACAAAATGTCAAACTACCGGTGCTGATCAAATTCGTTGTAGGTTGTGTTTGTCTTATTCGAAAAATTGCAACCAAAAGTTAAAATGACAGATGGCTGAAATATGCCTGAAAAGATTTACAAATCAAGTTTGATCAAGCACCCTCTATTGATATACTCACCAAACATAGTTATTAATTGCTGATCTGGGTTTAATTGTTCACAAATATTATCAAACGTTGGTCTTTCGCCTCCTTTCAGTGAAACGCACCCGGCTGAAAGAAAAAATGGCTGGGTTTAAGTTTTTCCTAGAAAGAAATTTATAAAATGATCCAATTCCAAAATATCATCAGGCATCTTAAATGGAGCTAATGTTGGAATTATCATGATTTCAAAAGAAAAATTCGATATTCTTACTTTCAGTCTTTTCTAAAATGTTGATGGCGCGCACCAAAATCCTCACACAATAATGGCATTCTCTGAAAATAAAAAGGGAATTAACGAGCATTAGTAAAGTCATTCCCTAATTCCAGGATTATTGGTCTGCCAAATAGGAACTGGATGGGGGCTGAGCTAATTGCTGCTCATCGTGCTGTTTTCTTTACCAAAAAGGATTATATTGCAAATGATTGAGAATAATAAACCGCTTTGCTGTTTATATTAATCTTGCGTTTCGCCCAATTTTTACGAACAATGTGCCCGTATTTTAAATGAGGTAACATGTTGCTTAATCCCAAAAGTGGCAATTATAGGCAGTAGAAAATCGACGGAGTCTAAAGGCTAATCGTAGCTAGTAAAGCAGTTTTGACGAAACTTGCAATAAAGTAAAAAATGGGAATAGATACTGGCTCTATAAATGGGCCAGATAGAACTTTAAAAAGAAAACTTTGAAGCTTTTAATGACTATTTTAATGACTAATGACTATTTCCCTGACTATTTACCCTGAAAATAGCCAGGGAAAGTCGGTGGGACTTGAACCCTGACAAAACATAGTACATGTGCCATAATTGCAGGTTCTAATTTAAATTACATGTGTTAAACGCTAGCCTACATGAAAATTAATGGTTGAACGAATTTTGTCAACCTTCTAGTAAAAATGGTATATATCAGTTAGCAACTAAAACATGATTTCTAGTGAATTAAGGCCATGGCATTTCATGTCAATGGCATGTTTTTTCGTTCAGTTCATCTTTAATGAACTACTTACCGGCTGTTAAAAATGAACGTGTAGTTGTCCTTAGTTGGTGCAAATTGCATATTGCAAACCCCTTCCAAATTTCTGGAGCGCGATTTGCTCGTCATTGATCGGGACTCAAAGTAACTCGTGGTTTCTTCTCCCCTTTCCATTGAAAACCAACCACCTTGCATTACATATGGAATTATACATTGTGAACCCGGACCTGAAATCAATACAAAAAATTAATTTATTTGCTCGATAATACTTGTATAAGGTGCCATTCAATTATGCATGTGACGTCACAAGGCTTGATAAATCAACTGCATACAAAATGAGTAACGTAATTACGTTTTCCTGTCAACAAATTAGCTAAAACCAAGATTGATTCAATTTTGGTATTTGATTACTTGGAGGGGTTAGCAGTCTTTCGACGTCATATACGGGAAATTGAATCTGGAAAAACTACTTCTTGTCACCCTTACAGTACGTTTCACACCCATTAATATCTATAACAAAATAAGCTCTCCATTTAGAAATTATTCACCTAAAGATTTAATCGATAAATAGCAGTTTTAACTTTCTACAAAAGTTCAGTATGATTTATTGAACCATGAAATGCAGTATTATCACTTAGGAAAAAAATGTCATTCTGGTAACTGAATAAATATGCCTACCCCTTCTAAAATAGAACTAGACTGATGTGACTGTGTGTCATTAATATGTATTGAATTAAAGGTCAAACGTTAATTTATGCGAGAATATTTTTGTGGAATATGACTGTCATAGATATCTTGTCATACTAATAAATGCTTGAGAAATGGAGTTGCACATTAAACTTAATAGATTTGCATGAGTTCACATCAAGCATGCTGTGTCGCAGCGTGCATTCTTGCTGAAGCAAGGGACTAGAATCAAGGTTATCGTTGATCACTAAAAAAGCCATCAGCAGTTTATTGTTTAGGAACACAACAACCATGCAATTGGCTGCTACTGGTAACAGCTGACACAGATGTTGTTATGCAACATGCTTGCACGAGTTCACACTGTGCTCACATCAAGCGTGTTGTGAACAGGTCGTGGTTAAAACGCGTGGTGCGCAGTTACACCATCAAGTAACTTATTTGGAGTATTGGAACTAGCAGAATATATAACGCAGTTCAATGGGAATTCAGCTATCAATTTACTCTTAAAAGCAAGCTCTCGTTTTCCGTAAAACTGTGAAATGTCACGCGGTGCGTAATGTATAGAAAAACTGAAATGAAGCTGGGCACACCTCAATGTTATACTGCCAGGAAATGAGGCACCCCTCAGACGTTTCGACTATAGTACGTCGCAAGTGGAATTTATGAAGGATAAGCCTATAGACGTCAGTTGTTGTTCGCAGTTTTCGTCGAAGGATACATGAAACTTTTGGGTTGCTTTGTACTGTTTTCATCAAGGCCTTGCTTGGCTAGCATTCAGCATATTTTTCCTCGGTGTACGTCAAACCGAGCGCATTAGACACAATAACTTTTAATAAAGGAAAATGAAAACAAATGTTTGGACGGATAAATAGCGAAGGAAACTCATTTCGTGCTGTTAAATGTGAGGAAATGAAATCCCATATATACATATATCTGGAAAACCATTCCGCAGCCTAGTTAGTTTTGATTTTTGTACATCCCACACGTTTCTACGCTGGTGTATACAGCTTATATTTTATTGAAATGTGCCGTCCAAATTCCAATAAGCTACCGACTATGAAATCGAAATTTATTTTCCTAGTGAATATTTCGCCATTTACTGCCTCATAACCTTTTGAGAAAGTGGTTTTGAGTTTTGACCAACGCTCAATCGTTAGGCCTAAAATTCCTTTGGGAGGGGCAGGTGTACCTTAGCTTTTGTACGACAGAAACGGACACCTTTTATTGCCTTCTGAAACTTTAAAAAATGGGCGCATATTTAGTTTATGTTCATTCCTTACCGTAGTTTTGAAATACTCCAATTTGAACCAGGCTTAACAGCGAAAGTAACGAAATTGGCCACCACCGTAACATACCACTACATATCCTCACAGCCATTTTTTTGTATTACCTTCCTTGAACCACCTTTTTAAAAACAGGTTCCCTTTCCGGGCAGTGGCACTACCTAGTGTACAGGTAGGGAACTATACCTACTGGTAATTGATTTTGTAGCAGGTGAAGGTTGAAATCATGACGCGCCATACGGGGTGTCCGAAAATGAACTTACAATAAAATAATGTTGCGCAAATATTTATTGAGATTTTGGGAGATTTTCCCAAATAAAAGAAAAATGCTATCCATGCACTCAGTCTGCTAGCGGCTCCATCCCCAAATCCTGTTCAGCTAGACTTGTAACAAAATGTATTGTTTTGCCAAGCTTCTCATGGCAATTGTTATTTTATTTTTCATTATGACAAAAAAAATTGATATGCAATAACGAGTAAGTTTTGGTCAGGGAATTTTGAATTTTAGTCAAGGAAATTGAAAATTTTGTGGCCACCCTGACGTACACTGTACACTGCTGTACCTGTATACTTAATTGGCAATGGATGACACGATTACAGTTCCTAGCGACATCTAAAGAGTTTTTCGCGCAACTGGAACGCAGTCGAAATGGGGCTTTGAAAACCTCCCTGGATAACTGGATTCAAACCTCTGGAGAAGCGTGACATTTCTATGAATGCATTATTTACATTAGGAATGTATTTCTGAATTTCGATTTCACATTTCAAAATTTTGCCATCGCACGTATTGCGTTTAAGATCCCCTAACGTTGTTGCAATTCACCTGGCTTCGTTTTTTTGCAGCTATATCGAATATGGCGCAGTTTGCCAACGCACAACGGGGCTCCGGATTTTGGCTTACTCGATTTATTATTTCTTTCCACAATAACGCTTTCGTAAATCACTGAAGCCATTTTCTGGTTGAAAAAGCACATTTTGACCCGCAAGGTTCATTCGCGCTGGCATTTTCTGGAGCTTATATAGTCTTATTGTAGAAAAAAAGCGAACAATGTGGCGCATCAATGGCAGCCATTTTTGCAAAAGTGAAGACGAACAGACTATCTACGTTTAAACCAGACTATCGAATTTATAACCGCGCCGTTTCGACGTAATGTTTCATTATTTTCTCCTCGAAGGTCTCAATTCGAATACCAATTACCTATGCGGTGATCATTTCTAGGTATTTTATCTCTGTTTATTATTTTTGGAGAATAGTTATTCTGAATATGGTATACTGAGGTATAACTGGTTCATGGAAATTAATTATAAGCTGTAGCCTAACTTAGGGCAAACTTGATGACTGGATCGAAAAAAATCTTTCCAGCATACAGCACATCCATTCAGATCTCGTCTGCATCACTTTTTATTCAGTGTTATTTATATTTGAAAGGATCAACTAAGCCTTCCTTGCAGTTTTATCGTTTATAATGAACCTTATTTCTGGGAAATAGTAGATTGGCCTTCTATGTGCCTACTGATTTTTGGAATTAATTATTGGTATTTTCAACGTGCATGGGTAAGGGCTGATTTCGAATGGGAAATACTTCACTAACATGCCTCGTCTTTCGCACACCGATCGAGTTGGATAATTAGCTGAACGGTAAATTAAACGCTTGCATTTGGGCTGGTTGGATTATGGTTTTTAAAGGTTTCCGAAGTTGTTTCCAGGCAACTCTCCGCTCAATTCTTCAAACAATCGGCTACCAAGCAAGTACCACATATCTGTCGGTGTTATTTTAATGTCTTTTGTGTACATGAAGTCCATTGGTGGCTATCACAAATCTGACTTTGGCGATGCTAATGCTAACGTTTATTTGTGAGTAATTAACACAAGTACTAACTACTGTATGTACTGTACAAAGATATACAGTAGCAATCTTGAAGTTAATTTTTAAAAGAGAACATTTCGTTCTGATACTCTTTAAGTACACTTACTTTAATGTCAGTATTGTGTTCTCAAACTAACCAATGCATTCCAATGCATGTTTCAAGATACAGTGTATTTGAAAAGTATTAACATTCCATAACAACGATTACTCACCCTTATGAAATGTAGGCCTACTGCATCTTCAAAACAAAGCAATGCAAGTTACTACTGTACTTGTTTCGGATCCAGGTCAACCTTTAGGCTGTTACGTATTCCGACTATGACTGCAGCGTTGCTGATCCCTTTGTCGCCAGTCCCTAAAACGGGGATGTGTCCAAAGAACATGTTGCGCACCCGGTAAGCGAGCGAATGTGATCGTGCAATTCATTTCTTTTTAAAAGGTTTATTTGCACAGCTGTTTTCTTTATTAGCTGAGTTGCGCTCAACTTGCCCGTCGTTATACTTGTACATGTACCTTTGACGTCAGGTCTTTGGCGGCTTATTCTGTGCATGTATGATGAATTGTTGACATATTGTTTCACAATTTCAGCGTTCTCAAAATACATGTACTGTAAAGGCAGTTCAATTTATCATGCTTGCGCATCATGGCACAAAAAATGAGACCAATCCTGTCTGTTATACACTGCATGTGTACGAAAGTTACAGTAGGGATGGGCAAAGTCCTTCATTAATGTGAATGATTCATTCTTCCTTCATTCACTAAAATGAACGCCGTCAACGAAGTACTTCACCGTTCAATTTCAAGAAGTTTTTGCACTAAAAAAAGCTGTAAAACAGTGACAATTTAATCCAAAAAACGATAGTTTCTAACTTTAAATGAATTTAATGAATGATTTTCATAGTTTATATTGTTTCCGAGTTTTTTAAATTCCCACATAAAGTATTATTACGGTAATTTTCATTAAAAAAAGTGATTGGTGTAAATTGATGAATTAATATTTGCAATGTAATCTCTTCAATTCATTAAAACTTGTTCATTTCTTTGAATTAAATTGTCACTGGATTTAATTATACCATTTAATCCACATAAAAAACGAAATAATTGCCAAAAAAGTAAATACTATAATAATAGTATTATAATTTTAACTTACAGATTATTTAAGCTTTCCCTGCCTTGAGGCGAGCGAGTCGTGATGTCATTGAAAGACTAAATGAAGAAAGGAAGGGTAAAGATCCTTCAACTTGAATGAAGCGCTTCAAGGTTCATTTTTCGTCGTTCATTCACGAACGACCCAACACCAATGGCGAATTCGACTCACCCAAAAAGTGTACACCGGGTGTAGCTACAAGGTGAGGCATAAGTCTGTAAAGTCT
>JAQGBX010001110.1:0-27492 GCA_034698745.1 Megaphyllum sjaelandicum | reverse complement strand
GAGAACGTCGTGAGTTACTCACTCCAATGTCACTTAGCAAAATGAACTGCTTCAATGAGCTAGTTCATCGTTAACTAGTTCAAACCGGATATAAGTCAACCATTATCAACTGTCTTTCACTTACTCAAGTTGAGTCACTGTGCTTGAGCTTTTGTGGCTTCAACATGAAAGGTGCCAATACGGATTACAGATCTTTCGTTGGAACTTGGCAGCGCATTGGATGTATTATACTGTGGCATGGCATAATTTAAACGTCAAAACAATAATGAATGATAGTTACGTGCTCTTCATGTCAAATATTCCAAGTTAAGTTGAATTCGTTTTTATTATTACACGAATGCAAATCTGAAATCTATTTTGCGTCATTGTAATTATAAGTTACTTTTATTGGTTTATTTACATAAATACATGATTGATTTAATGCACAAAATTACAGGCGCATATTAAATTAATATACTGTACATGTACGCTGTATTATTTATAGCCCTGAGAATTAATTACTTCGATCCTAATTATGCAGCTGCTATATGACTAAAGAAGTAAAATGGAATGATTCGAATTGCATATGGCAGATTTATCTCTACATGCGGAAATTAAACTTATAGAAATAATTTATATTATTTAGGATAGCGCTAAAGATTAAATTGTATAATGCTAAGATTTTTAAATTCTAAGCGCCCATTGCACGAATGTTATCACATTTTTCTGTTGTTCTTTTTTAAATTGGAAAGAATTTTAACCATGAGACTTAATATATGGCAGGAAATAATCACCCCAGATAGTTCCTGACTTTCATGATTATTTTTGGATCAATACTGGATTTATAATCTTATCTGCAAGTTATTAGCCTACCTATGGTCTGTTAAAAAAAACTAATAAATAATTGGAAAGGATTGCATTTTTATTTACATGATGTATGAATTTTCATTAAATATCTAAGGCGTACTGACGTGGGCCCTTACAGAAATCCCTAAACTTCTCAAGGCTTAAAAAGCATGAGCTGAAAGTACATGTCAAATAAGCTGAAATGCTGAGGAATATGGAAAGTCTGATAGCGTTATGCCCAAATCTTCCGTAGTTCTCCAAAATGGTTTAGACATCAAGATCATCATCTGGGTCCTCATCATCATAATCGTCAGAAGCATCCGGGTTATAAATGATCTGGCCACCAGAATCTGATCCTTCCAGAGAGGTCCTTTGGATAAAATAATGATACACCCATGCTTAATCATATCTAATGATAAATCGTGTAATTTGGAATAACAGCCAGTGCTTACTTTTCATAAGGAAGAACCAGCTGGGCTCTTGATAATTTCTCGGAATCTCGAAGATCTACTCTAAACGTCAACTCTTGGGCCAGCTGATGAATCTGTAAAACCAAGCGCATGTCACAAATGGAATTTTAGGAAAGCATTTATGAAAGAGAAATTTTTAAACCTCATTTTCATTCTTTTGCTGTTGTTTAGAAGTTGTCTGCAAAATTTCTTCCTTGATGTCAAGCGTTTCATATGATAACGTACACTGGGCCAACTAATAATAAAAATAATTTAAGTAAAACAGTTTTGAGGGATTTTTAAATATAGATTAACTAAAACCCTACCTCTCTTGTTATTTTTCCTCCAAAGGACTTGTAAATTGTGGATGTAGATATGTTATTGGTTGAGATTTGTTTAACTGGTTGCACATGCACAACACAACTTGCCAAATATTCAATAGATTTAACAATGATTTCTTCATGAACATCACTGTGCAACAGACAAACCAGCTGGCTTTCTCTTCCACCTAATATTGTAAAAAAAGTTAAGGAGTGAGACTAACGTTTGTTAGAAACAATTAAACTAAAAATATATTCATGGAACTATTGCTTATAAAGTAATTAAAGTGTTCATCTTCCATTATCAACAATTAATGTTGTGTATTTAAGTGGGGAAAATTGGGTTCACATTGAACATGCAGAATGATGAAGCTAAGAATGCAAGTTATACCTAAATATGCAGAGTACTTCTGTAAATTTTGAAGCATTCGACAAACACTGCCAATGTTGTTGTTTATCAACAGAAGACTTAATGAATCAATAACAACGGCATAACTTTTGGCACTTCTTTCAGCACCCTGAAAACGTTTCAGGTAACTAAAGAGATCTGTGCAGTAACCAAATGCATTGCGATGATCACCACTGCTCCAACCTGCTGGATCATCGAAAATTTGGTGACAGGTAACACTGGAAACAAAATAACCGGTTAAAAATGATGTTAATTTCTGTGAGTATATTGTAATTGCAGTCCAAATACTTTACCGATTTTTTATAACTGATTCAAATCTTTTCAACAATAATGCTGTAGTGCAATCTGTACAAAATAAATGCACGTGTTCAAACCTGAAAATTAAAAAAAAATTTATGGTGCACCAATCGAAGCATGCAGATCGATCATGATTTAACATATATCTCTCAAATTAAGTCTCACCTGTCTGTAAATCCCTTCATAAAACACAGCAAAAGTGGCAATCCATCACATTCTACCGTATCTACATGGGAATAAATACGCCAATTAATTCAACTAACATCTTGGAAAACATTTTGGTACTCGGACAGATTAAGTATACGCGATACAGTATATCACGTGTGCAAAACCGGCATGCTGTGGTTTAAAATATTCATTTAAGCTTATCGGTGTTTTTAAACTAAATAATGCATTACATTGGCACACGTGACTTCGTGACTACCAAAATGCTATTTGTGAAGCTTCTGTCTGAGTACACTTTAATATTCATTACTAAGCCCCTGGCTTTGCCTAGTTTTTTTTTGTTTATAATTTAATTTAATCAATGTCCCGTCCCATGCCAGGAAACCCATGCTTTTTTAAGCTGACAGTCAATCCAATTAAAAAGCAACGAATTCACCAGTCATCTCCCATGGAAGCAACTCGCCTGACCGGTACTGCGTACTTTAGTTTAAACAACATGAATAAATTTGTCTGAAATGTGATGGCAATCACGTTAAATCTTTTCTTTCTTATAGTGGAAACTACATATTACAGTTCTTACCCTCTATGACAGTTATATTGGATGGTAAAATACCAGCCGTAATACTGCGTAGCAACGTCATTTTAAAACTGTAGCGTTTTATATTTATACCAATACGCATGCGTGGCAATCAGACCCGAAAAAGGGACACAGAAGCACTATAGATGAAATTTGAAGAGAATTTTGCCGTGGCCTGTTGGTCTAGGGGTATGATTCTCGCTTAGGGTGCGAGAGGTCCCGGGTTCAAATCCCGGACAGGCCCATGTGAGATTTTTTTTAGTATTTAATGCAAGTATTTATTGTTTTATACATGTGTTATTCGATGCGTTATTTTTTTCTAGCACCGCTATTTACAATGTATTTCAATTTTTATTTTCTAGTATTAACTACAGGTACTCTGCTTCACGGTCGATACCTGACCTAGGCCATTTAAATTGACATACGATTTGGATTTGGTACTTGACAGCACTGTCTACAAGTTTTCTGATGTTGTTCCATATCACTCACAATATAGTATGGTTCTATCGTTGAAACTTACAACATAAATGCAATGTCTATACCAAAAGGAAAGTTTGTTTTTCCGTTATCAACACTTGATGAGTAAGTATTCATAATTTGTACCATTCTGTCAAATGTACCATAAGCGAACATGCTTTTTGAGCATCTTGAAAAAACTGCATGACAAAATGCAAGCATGGAAGCAGCATATATTTACTCATGTGTCCACTTCAGAAGTACGACGTGACACGTTGGCTGAAAAAAACAACAAGCCGCGTGCAAAATGAACTCGTACAGTTCCGATTAATCGTACATGATGTACAACATATCCCTTGGAGTTCTGATTGACAATTCCGTTTGTGGCAACCCCATATCAGCCAGAAGTCTGCCAAGGCCTCTCGTCTTCTGGGTTACACCACAGCACGACCACAGTACACCCTGCACGTGCTTAAAAAGGATAGCCCTTCCTGCCGCCTGATGGCATACAAAGTGCTGGTGCGTCCCGTGCTAATTAGCCAGTGCAGTTTGGGACCCCCATACGAAATCACTCCAGGACTTAATTGAAAGACCACAGCGCCAAGCTGCCCGACACATTACAGGAAACTACTCTTGGGACACCTGCATTAACTACCGCCACTTTCTGAAATCTAAACCTCCCCCTCTCTCTGTTAATTAGGAGAGAGGAACACAAACTCCACCTTCTTTACAGCATTTATCATTCTCTCACAATCCTGGACCAGAACAACTTCCTTCTAAACCCTCATTTTCGACACTGCAACTTTTCTCTCCAAATCATGACTTCTACAAATTCTTCTTCTTCTATGTATGCACGATCCAACTCTGGAGCAACCTCCCCTGTACAGTTGCGCAGGCTTCCTCATTTGCATCTTTCAAGTCTCGCCTTACCGCCCTAACTCTCCCCCCCCACGGACTTGCGAAAACAAAAGTCATAATGACTACCCCCCTCCCCCCGTCTCTCTCAGTGAAATCCGCCTAAATCATCACAAGGCCTTGGCGCGATGATTACTCGATAAACTACTCTAACTCGATCTGGCTGAATTATTCTCATCTCGCATTTGGCAGACGAGGGTTTGATTCCCTAATCGACTGTCATGATTGTGTTTTAAATTTCAAGTTTTCCCACAATCTCTCTGAGACAACCCTCTAAATCGCCATAAGGCCACGGTGCTGTGATTATCCACTAAACTAAACTCTTAAGCTTCGATCATTAATATAAAACGACACATCTTATAGTTTTCAATCCAATAGAGGTATAGTCAGTTCATACAGTACCGATAAATGCATGATGTATTCTAGCTCGATCTGCAAGGTGGCTGAATGCAGCTGTCTTGACTTACATTGGAAGACAAGGGTTTGATTACCGTACCGACTGTCATGGTTGTGTTTTAAATTTTAAGTTTTCCCACAATCCCTCGAGGTGAATACTGGGATTGTTCCTATATTAATTCGCCTAATACGGTTTTCCTTTCCCATACCGCCCTCATCCTTGTCTACGTTAGGTTATTCCCTATCACGCACAGTGAAGTATTTCGCCATTGTTGCCAGTCCCGATCGAGTTCAGGTACTAGTATATGGGAAGGGTTTGGCAGATGAGTGGCGATGAACTGGCTGTTGCTAAACTGAAAACATAAAATTGATATCTAGGCCTACTACCATTGTATCGTTGCATGGCTCCCGTATTCGATGATCATGATGTCTTTCATAAACCGACCAAAATATGATAATATGCTAGATTTAAAGTGCTTAGTAACATGCATCATATCCATGACGAAATGCTTCCCATATCCTAATCTGCATTGATGGATATGCGGATTGTTGTAATTAAGTGATTTAATTGATAATCCTGCAGCTGCCTTTTAATTATGCTGATATTGTATTTTTGATTCTTACTTTAGAAAGCTGTTTTATAACAATGAAAAAATATGCGTTATTAGTATAATCGGAAAGAGCACCTTTGATGCCAACAATTGCAAGGCAACTGCTATTGATAGTATTCTCCACCGGCACATCTTTCAGGTAGTAATTGATGCCGATCTTCACATTTAATGAATGCTATATGTTGAGTTTTCAAGCTTTAATCATTTTGACAATTTGATATTCAAATAAACTATGTAAATTTCATTTTTTTTATCATATACTGCTGATCAGTACGTTATTAATACTTTTAATTAGGGTCTTATTGGAGATGATTGTGATGAAAAAGAAAGCTATGAAATGGTAGGCTAAGTATCGCAAAGCACATAAAATATTACTTTATTTTTTAAATTCAACATGAACTTTACATTATTTTTTAAATATATCTGTTTGACGTTGAATTTATAATTGCAAGCATAATATAGAGGGATATTATGATGCAGATAATCATATTATATATCTTCATATGGTTGGAGTTTTTGATGCTCATCGTCTAGTCACCATGTGTCAGCATGTGGCAAACCAATTGGAAACCAAGGTATAGCTTAGTAATGAAATTCATTTACATTTGTTGAAAAATTTCCATCTTTAAATGAAAAATTTTTTTTACAAATGCACAGGGATTTCTTCATTCATGGGCTGAAATGAAATACTCTCAGGCTAAAGCACTGTTATTTTTGTTTTCTATTTCTCATATTATTATGGTAGGTTACTTTTATAAAACTTTTATATTTAATGTGACATTTTTAATTTACTGCCTTGTAGTGAATATACTACTTACATAAGCAAATTCTTCGTATCATGATTTGTATACGAATTTTTATTGTATTTAGATTGTTCATCCTGTAGTTACATTTGATGTTAGCTATGTACATTTGTTTCGAACCATTGATGGTATAAGGTAACACTGCTATAGCCATAATCTTCAAGGTAGCAGTTTTTGAATTTTGCTTTGAACAATTGCATTTATGTTTCCACTTAATAATTAGGCAAAAAGCTCAATCTCATTTGTCAGAAGTACTCAAAGATTGCCCCATATCAAGTGATTGGGTGCAAGCTGGAAGGCCATGCTCACCTAGAGCTTTATTTGTCTTTCATTCCTCACATTCAGACCACTTTGAGGAGAACACTAAAAATGCATCTGCAAATCGACAAACTAAAGTAAGTTGCTGATATTTTGATAGACTTTTAAAGAGTAAATAAGGAAATTTTGTATAATCGCTTTAATTTATTAAAATTGATATTTAAATTTGTATTGAAATAATGGGAAAAATGTCAGGGAGTGAATTTGATTCCAAATTTCATTACATGTACATAAATGTGTTAGTCTACTGACTTATTTGTTTTTATGTGATGGCATTTGCATTATTTGGCTACCAATTTTAACCAAATGATAATCTGAAACGTTTTTCAGAAGTTTCCACCAATTAAAAAGCTTGAGCATGCTTTGGAGGACCAAATTTATAGAATTTTACGAAAAAGTAGAGTAATAACTAATATTAGGTAATTTGAGCGAATTCTTTTCTTTTTTGAAAATTTACCTTACTTTGGAAATATTCTAAATTAATAATTTTGTTTCATTGTTTTTTTCCAGCATGAATTCATTATTCGCCATCCCAGCTAATCAGGAATTTGTTTATGTTCATACAAATCAACCCCAGGCGTCTGATCCTGTGAACAGTTTGCTTCATCATCTTTATAAGCAGTGCTCATCAAGCATGGATGATACCAATTCTGAATATAAAAAGGAGGGAAGTGGCACAGAAGCTAATGGTATACCAGCGACTTGCTCTGGTCTTGGAAATAAAGAAATGGACCATAGCTTTAAGTCGTTTCTGTGGCAACATGTGGATCTTGCATATACCAAAGGGTTTGATGATAGTGTCGGAAGACACTCTGGAATGTCTGTATTTGAGGTAAGATGTTCTTCTGTTTTTTAGCAAAACCTAAAGTGAACTATTACTGATTTCTTGTTTATTTAAGCTCCCATCAAGCAAGTCATGGTTTAAAGTTGCTTCTGCTGTATATGGCTTCTTCTTTTCTGAAGACAGCACTACTGCAATTACAAAAGATATCCTGGCCTCTTTAAGATCACAAATTGATGTTGATGGAAGATTTTCTGAAACGTAGGTATTTTTAATATATTCATTTAATGGAAAGCATGTTTAGACTTTTGTCTTTACTAATTTTTGGAAAAGAAAGAGAGAGGGTAATTAATCCCTTCCTCTTTCAAGTATTGAACCTTTGGATTTTTTGTGCCTGGATTACATTGCAAATATTATGTTTTATTCCTACCGGTATACACATTATTTTATAATTGCAGTCGTTGCCTGAAAGTGTTACCAGTTGCCACTGCTGCTTATCAAGAAGGCTTACCTGCTTATTATTCATCTGATGTCCATCATGCACAGGTTAGCCTTTATACACATAAATCAGTTTAAGAAATCTTTGTATAAACATTCTTAAGTAGTAGATACTGATTCCAGCTCTCACAAGCTTATCAAATGTTCTCCCTTCATGCACGAGGACCAGCTTTTGAAATTTATGCGCAGCAGTTATATGATGAATGTGAAAAGTTTTGGAAAAATGGGCATCAGCTGTGTGAGGTACGAAGTTTGACGGGGAACCCTTGTATGAAATCGGTAAGTACAATCACTTGAATTTCTACACTAGTATTAACTTGAAGGATGAAATTGCATTGATGTTTTCTCAGATACATCGCTTGCCAACAGATCCTGAAGAACCTGATCCAGTGGAAGGGAGACCCGTACTTCCAGTAATGCCTCACTGCAGTCAGGTGAAACTTACATCTGTTTGCAACTGTGGACGAAAACAAGCTGGTCGTGAAGATCCATTTGACATCAAGGTAAAGGAAAATCAAACAAACGATTGCAAGTCTAGCAAAAGATGCAAATTATGATCAAAATTTCAGATTCCATGCAATGTGTGTGCTCAGTATCTATCCTAAAGAAAAATAATTACTTTAACCTTCAATGAAGTTATATTTTAGCGATCTAAAACGATGTATCGTCAGTGATAAATAGAATTTGTGAACTATTTTTACCATCATATAAAGGACTTTACCAATTTATATTCATCTTTTATCTTTAAAATATGAAGTATGTAGCAGATAAATCGTGCTGCAAATAGAAAAAAATCCTGCCTTAAAAATTCTTCCTTAAAACGACCATTTTATGAGCCCTACAGCTGAACAGTTTCAAATTTAATAGTTTATTTTTTACAAGTTATTAATATTGCATCTGAAATTATGTACTTTGATTTGCAATATTTCACATGCTGTTTCGCATTTTTTAAAGTATTTTTTTTTTGATTAAAGACAAAATCAAAGTAGTGTTAAAACTTGATATTCTGTGTATATAGGCTGCCAATTACGACTTTTATGATCAACTTGCTAGAACGTGCTGCTCTCAGTTGGAATGTCACGAGTTTCCTGTATTTCAACCAAGCACTACTGACTTCAAGGCAGCGAAAATAACCCAATGGTGCAAAATAGCACCGCATGGAAGTTCCAAAAGAGAGGTTTCAAGCTCAATGAGAGAAGAGCGTGACCTCTCAGCTGCTCATGGAATGAGCTTGGCACTAAGTCTCGGTATTTTCTGCAGAAATAATCACTAAAATTTACTCTAAAACAGACTTTTGATGTTTACATAGCTATCCTTTACATAACTTAGGTCAATCGTTAGGCACAAGTGGAGAAGCTAGTGGTCGACTAAGCTTGCATAGAGATGCCAGTCCTCAGGACATTGGCAAGAGTGGTGAAATTCTTAGCGTATCTGATTTGACAGCACCCAATTGTTCAAACAGTGATAAAGAAGGTGATGCTTGATGTGATTCTGCATGTTTTAATTTTGTTATCTTTTCGAAACCATTTGCCTATAATTGCATATTTTCTTTTATTCCTTCTCTTTGAAGAAAAACCACTTATTCGTCAAGTTTCCACTACTGAATATCTTCCTGGAATGTTGCACAGTGAAAGCCCAAATGGATTGCTTCCCCCATTTCCATCATGGTCTCTGGTGTGTTTGGGTCCTTCTAGTCTGTATTCGCATAATATTGGTGAGTTGGTATGTTATGAAACTTCCCTTTCATAACCATTTCCAAGGTACTTAAAAAATAATGCGAGGACAAATGTGCTATTTTCCAAGCATGAATACCGAGAATTTATCTAACTGCAGTTGACCATGAAAATTGCACAGCAGCTCCAAGGAGTTATGCCTGACAATGTTGCCACATGTCGAATTTGATTGGGCCAAAAAATCTGCACTAGTGCAGGCTACAAGGTGAGGCATAAGTCTGCGTAATCGGCAGTATTGCAGGCTACAAGGTGAGGCATAAGTCTGCGTAATCGGCAGTATTGCAGGCAGCAGGCGCAAAAAGACTTTACAGACTTATGCCTCACCTTGCAGCTTACACTAGTGCAGATTTTTTATCCCAATCAAATTCGCCAACAGTAACATTACCATCAAAAATGAAATTATGCAAATGCATGTGCATTTAAACAAAGGCATGTGATGTTAGTTTATTGGTATAACACTCGTCGGAGACCTCAGTATGCCAACTTCTCCATTGGGGAAGTGATGGTCATGGGGTTTATTGGTGAAGGTTTTTACAGGGTAGTTCACCATTGCTTTCCCAAACCCTACTCTAAAAAATATATGACTGTTTTGTTAAAAAATTGTCAGCTTTTCCAAAAAATGAATGCAGTTCAAAAGTTTGAACGATTCAAAAATTTTAAAATCTTTTTTTTTTAAATTTCGTTGTTAAAAATTTTAAACATTTTACAAAATTGAAAAATATATTTCCTAAGTTTTTTAACATTATTCATCATTTTTTGGACGAACCTTTGGATCTTGTAAGAAATGGCATCTGGTATCAGTCGGTCTGTGGTAAAACTTTGAAAATAACACATACAAATTGAATAAAATGTGAATATTAAATTCCGGGAACATTTTGAAGATTTTTAAACTGCTAATTTGATGAGACTTAAAAATATATTAAAACGAAACAAATCTTGAAAATCGTTTCCAAATTATATCACTATTGGACAGCACAATGTGCTTTCATGGTCAGTTGAAGTTTTATGAATCAGAACAACAGTAATTTTGCAATGCTATTACAATCATATTATATTTTTATTGGAATTACATTTTTCTTTTTCTGATTTTCATTTGGTTTGCTGTAGAAAAATTAAGAATACTGTGTTATTTTAATTAGAAATTTTGTTCCCGTTATCTAGATATTGAGTCAGTATTTCCACAATCTTTGGTCAGTTTAATAAATAAATGATTCTTTTAGAATTGAAATTTAAATATTTAGTTTGATATTTTTTTAATATATGCATTATTTCTGCATTCCAGCAACATTTTATGTATTCATGTTGAAATCTTAAAATATTTAAGAAGTTGTTTTTAAAATTTGAGGGCAGGGCAAAAATTTCTACAATTGATTCATGAAATACCAACATTAATTCTTTAACAGGGATACAAGACCAGCCAGGATTCATAACAAGTACCAACTTTTTACTACCATGGGATGTCACTGTAAAAGGTGAAAGCAAGGACAAGTGGCCTACTATAGCTGAAACTAGTGGGAAAAAGGGTCACCCTGTGAAAGGCAAGAAAGTTGGAAGAGGTGAGAAAACAACAAAAACATAAAAATGACAAAAATAAAGATTTTTAAGCAACATATTTTCATATACCCATTGCTTCCTGACTTCTCATATGAACATGGGTGTTATTTTTTTGAAAGTGAATATTTGTATTTCCCGTCCTTCCTTCCTTTTTCTAACGCTTTCATTAATAATTTCAGACTCATCAGAATTCACAGTTAAAATCTTCTTAGGAATTGAATACGAATGCTCTAGAGGGCATCGATTCATGTGCTCTGCCCCAGATAAAATCCTTAAAGCTTCTGGATCAGGATTAGTAAAGGTAGTATAAAGGATCCAATGCATGAGCTTCATAATCTAGGTTTGAATTTATATATTGTTTGATGCCACATCTATATTTTCATTACAATGCTTGTGTTTGAACTATCACTGCATTTCTGTAAGATTAATATCGTTTTAGGAAAATGCCAGCAAAATCACCTCGTGCGATATGCCATTATATTTTCCTTGTCCATGCAGGCAATTTACATTTCTTTATCTATTGAGTATCTGTCATTTTTCGTGAATTTTGATTTTCTAATGCATTCTTTTTTTTTGGATAGGCCTGGGAAACCAATTATTGCTCAGCTTATGCGGATTCATGTTGTCACACCTAAAGCTCCTGTTCATGTGACGTTGGATCCTAAAATTCAGCCTGCACCTACCCCTTGTCCGATATTTTACCCTGGCAACCAGGAACCAGTAAAACTTTCACAATCAACTTACTGGGTGATAAGACTTCCGTATCCTTCGAAGTATTTTCTTGCCCTTTTTAAATGAAAAATGTCTTATCTGCGCTGGCTTTCTTAACATATCATGCAGATTTATTTATGAAGGTGATCAAGGCCCTTACACTCCTGTCAAGGAAAAAAAGACTCCTACGTATGGAAAGCTGTTGAAAGGAATGTTTAACGTGTTGCAAATTACGCAAGACAAATCTGCTACTTAATAAATTGGAGAAACATTATTATTGGATGTAATGGAATGCATGTTTTACAATCTCAATCACAAGGGTTCCATTTTTTGAGAACTTAAGTTAAAATCATATGAAGTTCCTTTTTGGCTATTCTGGTTAAGCAGATATGAAGTCTGTGAATAAGCTATTAAGGATTCATGACGGATTGACGATCTATCCAACTTTGCTGATGACACCAGTAGCGTTGTGTTGGTTACCTCAGCCTGACCCTGCCAAACACAAAAGATATATCCGTTTATTAAATTGAGTCTTGTACGCTTTATCCCTGAATAAAGCTTTGTTGATCTTGCTTTAAGTTCGCTTCAGCGTTACTTTCCTCGCGTGCCTCAACCACAGGGATTTCGCGCTCAGCGCATCCTGGTCTCAGACCACGCTCTACCTCCGCTTAGCAGTCGCGCTCAGCGTTCACCGCATACCGCTTAGCGCTATCTATAAAGTTGCGTACGCTCACCTCCTCACGCATGCAGGCTCTCGTTAGGACACCACCTCACAACATTACATTAATCATTTCTTTGACATTCAAGACATTTCTAAGTTTTCTGTTAATAAATTTGTAATTATTATGGCTGAATATTTCGATTCTTTTACAATAATGATTTTTTGCACAAAGTTACAACTTCTAATTTCATACGGAGTTACAGTATATATAGGGCTTCCTTGGCACTTCCTCCAGGTAATTTTTACCAATCAAAGGAATTTAATGTCACATGATATATGCATACTGACGAAATCTGCATTAGGTCCATATGTGTAATTCATAAGCTTATTTAAATTGTTGTGATGTTGATGTGTTTATTAAATAAATAGTAATAGTAAACATTTCCAGTTTTTGAGTACCAATTCACTAACCATTGAATCTAGTTTATATTGTATTCTATTCATATAAAAATAATAAATGCAAACCAGGACCAAGTATGCAATTTATTAATATTCAAGTTTCCTGGAATGCATTCTCTCATGGGTGTCGAAGGTTACAACCCATAACAGATCGTACTGCCCTAAGTTGTCGTCATTAAAACCGCAAGCACTTGCAGTTCAGTGAAATTTTGTGTTTCGAGTATGAACTACTGTATAAAATTATAAAAAGCCAAGTTTTGATTCATTTTCTGTAAGGAAACCAAGTTAACACTATTCAAATGCTCGTCTAATTTGTTCCACAGAAATTTTCTCCAAATAAATTAATGTTATACATTCTATTATCCTATTATACTGTGATATTATGTCATTGGTACACAAATTAGCATGTGCTTCCATCTGTTGGGGCGAATTCTCGAGACTCCTTTTTTCATTCCCTAATTTATGATATGCCCTCATCTTGTGGCGCTTCCGAATTCGGACGAAGTTTCCGAGCTGATGGAATCATTCGCATTCGCCATGTTGATGTTTTTGCGGAGGCATTGGCGAATCGGCTCTGCGGAGAAACGCAAATGAATTGCTCGTATATGGTGTGAAAGGACTTCCCGGACGTCGAAATTGATCGGGTTCGTGCAGCTTTCTTTAAAGAATGGTGCGACTGCGACAATGATTTAAGAACAATAGGACGTCCTGTAGGATTCATGGTCGGGATTTTGTGTTCTCGCGGCCGCTCCATTCTTCTGGCTAGGCCTAACATCACTCATTTGTGTTGGGGCCCAGTTTGAATGCGGACACGTCGACCACACCGATGCGTGGACTTGCTGGCCATGACCACGAATTTCAATGTATTTTTCATACTCTACGGCAGCACTCTATTGCATTTCACTCTCGCTGTGATTTACACAGACCAGTGGGCAGTGCATATCGAAAACGGAGCCTCAGTTGCGGATGAAATTGCCAGGAAGCACGGCTTTGTCAATCTTGGAAAGGTAAAAATACTATATAAATTTAGCTGCGATTTTCTATACATTTGCCCATATCGGTAATCTACAATTTTTTTTATCAAATTTATACCGGTATCACCAGTTGACCGATGACGTCTAGCAAAAAAAACAAGAAAAAAAAACAGGTGGTTTCACAATAAGGAATAACGCAATGTCTACATTTATTATCTATTGATCATGCTCGCGGGGATATTATTTCTATCTTCTGAAAAACATATATATTTACTTGCCCTAATAGTTTTGTTTCGGGATAGGTATGGTGGTTATTGCGCAATGCAGTTATCCACCAGTATAAGCGTGATGTAGGGATGTCATCAGTAGTTTAACATTACAAATTGTTTGAAATAGACATATCTGAGGACTACTGCGAGAGTCTTAAAATCTATTAACCAATTAACCAACTCGACGTTATTATGGATGAACATCATGCACTTGATTGATAAATTCAACAAATGAAAGAGACAAGCTACCTCAAAATGAACTTCATTGTTCCTGCTGTGGTGGAGCACAGAGCGAATCAAAATAACATTTCCTTTAAGTTAGGTCATCTGGGGTGAATTACAAGTACTCAATTTCTTCCATAATCATAAAAAAAGGTTGCATTTTGTATTGTTACAATTGTTTTGGCATTTGGGTATCTGATCTATTTTATTGTCCATTTCCCTTGAAAAATGAAACGTACATTGCTTTATTATTGGAAAGTCGACGTCTAAACTCTTTGACTTGTTCCTCTTCACCTCATCTGCCTAGTTTTATCAGTTTCTCGTCAGCTTTACCCTTTCTGATATTGGATAAAATGGCACATTGTTAGCTGTTACAGTGGTGCCAGAATAAAATCTGAAAAGAAATTGCTAATAACCATATCGTGTAAACCTGTTGACTTTGTTCTAAATATTGTGAGTCCTATGAAACCTCAAAAGAATTATTCAAGTTTCCTTGTTTAACAAGGATGTTTGAATTCAGTAAAATGACGAAATCCGAGGATCGATCACGATTAAATTGATATTGATCATCACATTGTGACTTTCTGTGCAAGAACTTGTACCACACCTATTTTTTTCATCATAAGTTTATCTGGGTGATTGTTAAGTTTGTAGAGCATTAACCGTGACGTTGTTTGACAGTTTTGACATTAACTTTTTCTGTTCTTTCGGTAATAATAATAATCAATTAGAGCAGTTCGAACCATTACATATATGTTCTTCTCAGATCAATCAATCAGAAAGTTTATAGAAAAATTAACAATACCAAAAATTAGCTTTAATCCTCCTGTCAGAATATTGTTGAACTTGTGCTGGATTGAAAATATGATATGGGTGAGAAGCCACTGCCGTGCATGTAATAAATTAATAGATACAATACTTCAACATTTTTCAATATACAGTTCGTGTAAACCTTATATTCACACGAAACACAAGTTTGCACATGTAGAAGGCGTTCATCATTTGCAATCCTAGTATCGAAACACATTAAACCGAAACTCGGACTCGGTCATGTGGATGAAATCGCCGCTTTTTACAGATGTAGGGCCTTCTAATTTTATGAATAAGGACAAACGTTTAATTAGCTATATGTAAATCGTCGTTAGCTTTAAATTAATCTCAGGTGAATTAGTGAAAATCCTGATCGAGTGTTATACGTATCATTAATTAGACGCAATTATTCATTTATGACATCATTTGTTGCCGTAGAAAGAGCTGGCAAAACTAGACCTAAAATCTTGTTTGGCAAGACTAGGCATACTTAAAGGATAACTTCTATGCGCTATGGTTGCATCTTCTGAAGAGAAAGCAATTCATTCCGACTTCATTACGAAAAAAATCCCGTCGATTGACAGTTCCTTCGGAACATTTGAAAATAGCTTATTAGAACTCGACAGGAAAACATGGAGAAAGTTGGTATTAGAAATCTGAGGGTCGGTCATGACTGCAGTATATTAATGTATGAACACTCCTTTAATTTATCTGTCAACGTCAACCATGTCTTACGTAGAATGTTTCGACGAATAATCGTGATGATTATACGAAAAACATTTCCCATTATCGAAAAATCTGAAAACATTGCATAGTTAATTTGGTGACGTTTGTAATAAGGTGGTTGGAAAATTGCAAAATTTCTGATTTCACCTCCAACTAATAACGAAAGCGGATGCAGGAAGATTGCTTCATCAAAGAGTCAGCAATTAGCTGAAATAATTGATTCACTCGCACGTATCGTACACAGTAGTTTAGAAGTGCCAATAATATGGTACGTCACACCGGTAAATTCAAGGAAGTAGATAATGATTAGTCGTAATTATCGAATAGTAAGTCTTGAGAGAATGAAAAACGTGCCAAAAATTCACTAGATGAATTCACCAGAATTTGCATTTATCTCATTACCTACTTTGACACAAATGACGATACTTATTAGAAGTGTATTGCGGAAATTGGACGACATCAATTTCCAAGTATTGTCTAGAACAGGTTACCATGCATCTGCATCCATTGTGAGCACAATGTAAAGTTTGATATGACATTTTTTGTTGTCGAACCTTGGACGATGTGGTTGTGCTGATTGTAATACAAAATATTTTCCCTCTGATACACTACATGATATATCACTATGTACCTTTTGAAATTGGGACGCCCACTGGCCACTCCGTCAACTTTATATTTTATAAAACCCTTAATGAATATCATCAAGTCATGTAGTCAGCCCGAAAATTCCACAACTCTTCCAAAATCAAATTTCTAATCTGGGCCAAAACAGTGCACCTGAGCTTTACCAAGGACATTCAGTCCGATTGAATACATGTACATGTATACTGTACGATTAAATTGCAGTCATTAGGTTTAATGGCATGAACAGGTGAGAATGTCAGGCCTTTGATGACAAATATCGAGGGTGGGAAATTGCCATGACGCACGTGAATCGAGTACCAAAATCCAGAATGTGTAGCTTATTTCATTAGTGGAAAACTTGACTGGTAATGTACCCAAAAAAGCAACCCGAAAAGAAATCGGAGAAACAGACAGTCGTCACTCTTGACTTTGACGAGACCTTAGTCTAGAAAGAAAGGAGAAGCCATTTTGTCACCAAGAATATTGATGTCCTGGGTAGTCTTTATTTTGAAAACAGGCGTCAGACGTTACTGATACCGACATTACATCTTATGGGCTTATGTGGGTCAAAGTGTCAAAAACACCGATGACATCAACAAAAGAATAAGGGCAGATATTGTACAACGAATTAACGATTATTTCATTATGACGTCATGTACATGTACGAGCCAACTCCAGTGGACAACTCAATTTTTCCTTTCAGATTGCCACTGATTATTATCATTTTCAACATAGAAGAGTTGCTAAAAGATCGATAGATTTAGATCATGAGCATCATTCAAAGCTTGTTGAGGAACCTGCAGTAAGTGACTTATCTATTTTGGTTTTTTTCTCATATACTTTGTTTGACAAATGTAGAAGGAATTTGAAATTTCAATATAATAAATTCCTACAGCATTCTTAAATGTCAAAAAACGACGAAATTTATATACTTACTCCAGAATAGCTTTTGAACACAATGACTTTATATCCGTTAGATTGAAAATTAGCATCGATTGCTGGAATTTCGTTTGTTTTAAAATTTTTCAATAACGAATGTTTCATTTATTTTGGTGAAAATCTGTGCCATCAATTTTATCCCAAATGTAAAAGTCGTGTCATTCCTATGATATTTGAAAATTTGCCAATGACATTCCTTTGCTGATAAGCTTTTATGATTATTTTTACTATCAAAGAAGTCTTCAGCTTATGTTCAATACATGTAATAGTTTTTTGGTTGACAAATCTGTTGACAAATTTAAATAAATGAAATTATCAGTCAAATACAAATTAATGAAGAATTATGTAGTATTATTTAAATTCGCCTTATTAATTAAATCGCCTTTGTATTAGAACTTTTAGCTTACTTGAGTTGTACAAATTGCATTTCTTTCAAAGGATTTTTAATGATCCATTATGCTGTACCTGTACACCTGGCAATGCATTTTTTTATCATTTAGGTAAAGTGGGCTCAGCAGCAAGTACTCAGGAAAAGAGTTAAAAGAGATTATCGAGAAGTAAAAACTTATGGGGCAGACTTAAATGATCCATTATGGCCTCAGATGTGGTATTTGGTAAGTCATTTCAAATTTATTTGTAATTATATGGTTTATAATACTTCCTGTTTGTGGACCATAATTCGTTTTACACAAAAGCTTGGAGGAAGTTTCTTTTGAAAGCATTGTGAATGTGGTGGAGCATAATTTTGAACTACTGTAACGTTGCTACTGTACCAACCCTCCTGTCACAAATGTTAGATATACACGAGAATTGCTAACATAATTGTAGTTTTTCTTGTTTTCTGAGTTGTTGAACTTATATATACTGTAATAATGCATGTTGGTAGGACTTATTTTGAGGAAATTATTTATAAATTATTATATGGTACCCCATTGTAGTCTATATCTAAGATAAAAAGCTTGCTAATAATTCTTTATCCTGATAATGATAATTAATTACCCAAAGTATCAACTAACCTTTCAGGAAGTTTTTGAAATATGCATTGCCAAATTAAACTTAGAAAGTTGACTGCTGTTATGAAATCTTGTATAATTGCCCATAGCCTACTTAGTGAATCAGGCATGTAAGAGATGGGTGAATGATATATATTATTCTGATCATCACCATCACATTGTGATGTTGATACCAATATTTCAGATTTTAAAAAAAACTGTTGCCACAGGCTTAATTCACCTTGGAAAGTTTTCCTGAGACTATCCACATTATTGTTTAAAATGCAGAATTTACCGCTATCCAAATTTACAGTATATCATATAGTTTCTACAAGAATGGTTATATGGATAAAAACTCATGAAGGGTTCCCTCAGACCTGTAGAAGTCAGGGAAGAATGATTTTTTTTTTGAAAAAGTCAGAGAAATTCAACATTTAGATGTTGCAATAATCCAAAATCAATGATTCCATGGGCACATTTTTAAAATTTTACTAATAAAAATTCGCAAAATTTCAAAATTTTCTTATAGGACACATTTTTAACTTTTTCAGTCTTTTTCGAAGACAAACTTGCAAAATTTTCTACCTTTTCTGATTTGGCAATAATTTGTCAAATTTTCGAGATTTTCTTATGCTGATTTTGTAAAACTTTCAACGTTCTCCTTTCTTAATTCTGAATTTTTTTTTAAAAAAACCTGAAAAAGTCAGTGAAGTCGATTATGAAATTTCTGGGGAATTCTGTCCTGATTTGAAGGGAATCATATTTAAAAAAAAATGTAACTTATTTGTATTTCATTACATTTTCGAAAATTCACAATGAAATTCTCCTAGGCAAAGTTAATCAGAAATAAGTAAATTTAGTAAACATTTATATTTATAATTCCTACCAACGTCAGCAACTCTCCAATTTGCATTAGTTACCAAAATATGCATCACCTGTCCTTTCCCGTAAATCATAGACGTGTTGAATGAATTGCCCTTTATACGCTATTGAATGATTTATGGTGAAAATGCTGGATGCGTTTTTTTTTTGCAAGCATTTTTTTAACATGGTCTGGCCATTTATAAGTTAATCTTTGCATATATATATGCACCTTCTTTTTAGCGCTGCCCCTTTTTCTTAAAAATGGTCACACGTACAAGAAAACGGGTGTGCCATTATGCAGACTAGGGAGCTGAAACCTGTTAGAGTACCGACAAATTTGTGAATGAAAACCTGGTTTGGAACTCTGTTCTGGCTTTGCTTACGTGAGAAAGGGCAAAGCGCTCCTGTTGTCATAAAACATCCACCGATTGGGGTAACTAAGTAGCCGCCATTCAGAGTGAAATGGCGTGGGAAGTTATGAGCCTTATTATCTCCACCTGGCATCTCTTTACTTTTTCCACCTAGGACGTTTTACCAATTCACCCCTAATTTATTCTTTGAAAGGGGTACAGACAGGTTGGGCTACGGGCATATAATACAGTACATGTAAATCCCAAATCATTGTTAATCTTTGGTACACTACTTAAAAACAAGATCACCCCAGAGTGTAGCTCTACGAGCATTGATGGCGTTTTGTGAATCATACAATCAGTTGACTGTATTTTGAAGCTTATGATTGTTTTGCCAGTGTACAGCATTAACCGAAATCACTGTGTATCTGAAGGTAATCTTTATCAATAGAAATAACATTTGTTTCTTCAGTTATTAAAATATCATGTGTGGCAACTTTGTGTATAATGGCTTTATTCAGCATCAAAAACAAATTGGAATTTTTCTTGATAAGTGCTAAAGATTTTATAAACAATTTTGATAATTTTCATAGTTCTTCATACGAAAGGGCAAAGCGCTCCTGTTGTCATAAAACATCCACCGATTGGGGTAACTTGTGATTATCTGTTTTGTTTTTACAGAACCGAGGGAATGGTTTGGATATGAATGTCCAAGCTGCTTGGTCTCAAGGAGTGACTGGCAAGGGAGTTGTGGTGACTATCCTCGACGATGGCTTAGAAAAGGATCATCCTGACATTAAATTAAATTATGTAGGGATTTTGGAAAATTAGACTTTAATAAGAAACTGTTTACTTTATCTAACTAATTCTGTCTGCATGTCCAGGATGCTTTAGCTAGCTATGATGTAAATAATCATGACGAAGACCCGCAACCACGTTATGATTTCGTAGATTCGAACAGGTAGTTAAATAATATTTTTTTGTTATTACATTCCTGTATTTTGTATTACCTAGTATTTATTTTCTGGTTTTCTGGTTTTTAGACATGGGACCAGGTGTGCGGGTGAAGTGGCAGCTGATGCAAATAATAGTATTTGCTCCGTAGGAATAGCTTACGAAGCTAAAGTTGGTGGTTAGTATCCACTTTTTACAATATTATTTTTAGTATTAGTACTACAGTATGCTATTTGACTTGTCATGCATTAACATAGCAATGTTTTTATTAGAATCTAGTACAGTATGTGGAAATTTACTGGTTACATCAGTAGTGAACTTATAATTTCCCTGTATAATTTTGTTTACTGCTTTATTTGCCAAACTATATTAGTTGCAGAAAATGGCTTGATTTTAGATTGATGTGCACTAAATAATAAAGATCTATATAACTTCTAATTTATAGGGGTTCGAATGTTAGATGGGGATGTAACAGATGCGGTCGAAGCTCGTTCGCTTAGCCTTAATCCACAACACATACATATATACAGTGCTAGTTGGGGTCCAGATGATGATGGCAAAACTGTCGATGGACCTGGAGAACTGGCAACAAAGGCATTCATAGATGGCATTCAAAATGTGCGTTTTTTCTGAATAGTAATTAAATGCTTGCATTATATGTTGTTGCCATAAAATTTCGTTAATAATTTCAAGGGTCGGGATGGACTTGGATCAATATTTGTGTGGGCATCTGGCAATGGTGGACGTGACCATGACAACTGCAATTGTGATGGCTATACCAATAGTATATGGACTCTGTCCATCAGTAGTGCTACAGAGAATGGGCTGGTCCCATGGTACTCTGAAGCATGTTCTTCAACTCTTGCAACAACATATAGCAGTGGGTCGGTTGGCGAAAAACAAGTGGTTAGTAGAATACATATTTGGTTCGATATATCAGTCACATTTTAGAGTTATAGATAGGAAATTCATCGGCACCTGCAGCTGGAAAGTAATTACTGAATGGAATGAAAAAAAAAACATGGAAAAGGAATGTGACTTAGATTTCATACAGTTGCATCTTAAGTATTTCATCGATCTCATCTACTCACTATATAGTTAGTGTTGAATTGTGCTGGCCTCAAGTTGTTATTTTCAAGTATTTGCTTCTGCTGATAGCTAAGTTGCTCTGTGCCTGCCAGACTTGTCATTTCCCATTGGGTGTCCACTAATTTTCCATTCATTCATTCATTCATTCCACCCTTTGGACTATGAATAAATAAAAAAAAATTATGTATGTTGTTGAGTGATTTACAGTGAAAGTCGCTTAATTCGATCACCGTAACATGGGAGTAAACGGAGGTGCCCCTTTAGAAAGACTGTCCCGCATAGTACCAACGTTTGTAAGGAAAGCTATGCGCAAGGGCACCTCCGTTTACTCCCATGTTAAAAATTTCCATAATTCAAACATAACTTTTTTAAATGACGTCGGCACCGCTAGGCTCCTATAATAAACATGTTCAGTTTAGTGCCCTCTACAACCCCTAAAATTATTGACTATTACTTTTGAAACACCCTGTATATATATAATATGTATCTACGTATGTTTAAAATGATTTTTATCAACAACAACAAACGTTGTAAGTAGTGTTTGATGATGCCTGCTTGCTGCACTGGCTGAAATTTCATTTTATAAATTCCGAAAATCCATATGAGTACGGCCGCAGATGCTTAGATGCACGCGCGTGCCTTGCCTAAACGTGTCGATGCTTGTCTGAAAGCTGCTCAAAATTGTTTCGCGTGTTTGCATTATGTAGACATGTGGCAATTTCATCGAATTAAGCTACTTTCTTAACATAAGGCATTATGCATTCTGAAAGTTTTGATCAGATTAACCGTGATCCATTTAAGTGGCTTTCACTGTACCTGTAAATGCCACCATGGTTAAAGTATGCATTGATTCCTTTGTAATGAGATTGTTCCTTATAGATAACAACCGATCTGCATCATGGATGCACGTCCACACACACTGGAACATCTGCCTCGGCACCCCTTGCCGCGGGTATTTGCGCCTTAGCTCTTCAAGTTAACCCCAAACTAACATGGAGGGATATGCAACATATAGTTGTTCAGACTGCTAAGCCTGGCAATCTGAAATCAGCAGATTGGCAAACAAATGGTATAGGGCGCAATGGTAAGTTTGTGTTTATGTAACTTGTGAGTTTTCCAAGTTGGGAGGACTTGAAAAATCTAATATAGAATATCTTATCTCAGTAAGCCACTCCTTTGGTTATGGCTTGATGGACGCCATTGCAATGGTTGAATTGGCACGCAATTGGACAACTATACCTCCTCAAAAAATGTGTGAGGCTCAAGCTCCATATACTAATAAGTAAGTAATAATTTTTATTTAGAGCAAGACTTTCTCAAAGGGTATAATGCAACTAAATTAATTTTTTATTTCTTCAGACTTATTCCTGCCAAAAGTAAGGTGGTGCTCGTTCTTGAAGTTAATTGCTCTGAAATTCGTTATTTGGAACATGTGCAAGCTAAGATTTCCTTGACGGCCTCAAGAAGGGGCGACATTCAAATTTTCTTGAAATCGCCTTCAGGAACAAGGTGTGTGTACATTTTTTTGGGTGATTTCTACATGTGCATTTTGATAGTAAGAAAAGTAGCATCACTTTCTTAAATATGTGATTTTTGGGGAAATAGATGAATCCAAATCAATGCAAGGAAGTCTTTTAGAAAATTCATTTTTATTGACTAGAGATTTATGTTAAAAAGGTGGTCTAACTCAGTGATTTCCCAACCTTTTATCTCTGTTGATTGGTGAAATTAAAAAAATATTTCGCGGATCGTTAATGAAGAAATGCAACCATTATTTTAACATTTCATGTATTTAAAATAATCATCTGTTGCTCATTTTGAAAGTCTGGGAGACTACTAAATGAGCTCAAATTTGTATGTGCCGTTCCTAAATTGTAAGTAGTGGAGAATCAATTTTATAGACGTTTTAAGCAACTCTTAAAGTAATAGTCAATAATTTTAGGGGTTGTTAAGGGTACTAATTGAACATGTTTAGTATAGGAACCTATGGGTGCCGTCGTCATTTGTAAATGTTATGAATGTTTTAATTTTGGAAATTTTAACCATGGGAGTAAATAGAGGTGCCCCTTTCGAAAGACTGTCCCGCTTAGCACCAACGTTTGTAAGGAAAGCTATGCGCATGTGGCACCTCCGTTTACTCCCATGTAAACGTCGGCACCCCTAGGTTCGTATACTAAACATGTTCAGTTTAGTACCCTCTACAACCCCTAAAATTATTGACTAGTACTTTTGAAACACCCTATATAAAGAAAATAATTTTTTTTCTATGAAAAACTTTCCATAAATCTTAATTGTTGTTGTGTGTACAAAGTTTTATTAATCACATTATAAATTCCAGATCTAATTTGCTGGACACGAGACCACATGATTCTTCTCCTTCTGGATTTCACTCCTGGCCGTTCATGACTGTCCATAACTGGGGAGAAAATCCCAAGGGCATATGGATGTTGGAAATTCATAATGAAGGGCGATATGGAGGTAGAAAATGAATTTATTTTCTTAATTTTGTGGGCTTGCAATTGTTATTTCTAACTTAACAGCATGCACCTGAAAATTTAACAGCATCTAACTATACAGCAAAAAGTTTTCTTCCAGTAGATAAATTCCATGATCTTAAACTTTGTTTAATCTGAAAGGGTGACATGAACACATACTTTCTATTTTCTATTTATTGTGAATATGCCATTTGTAAATATTTAATTAAAAGAAACTTAATTGTCGCTAAATTTTTACCTCAAAAAAGGAGAAAATAGGGAGGCTGCGGTTTTGCATGCGCAGATCGAACAATTTCGAATCGTTCACGTATCGGGTAAGCGAATGGTTTGGCTGCTAAAACTCCCTAATAACATTTAATGGATGATTTTCGCTTTTATTGAGTTAAATTTGTTATTTTTTTAATTAAGCAAAAAATGTAATTTCTTGTAGAAACTTTTGGATTTAGTAGGCCTGATTTACTTATGAAATTCTTTTTACAATAAGTTTTTTGTATCTCCGTTATCTGCATCTATAAATTCAGCCTTCACCGCATCTTGCGGACGTCTTTTTTGAATGGTTCCTCCTTAGTGTTAATAAAGCAAAGAGTGTTTGGTTGCCATCATGTATGTCACAATTGGTTTAAAAAGTTAACTCAAGTTCATTGCTCTATTTAAACCAATTAATGCATTCCTTTTGCACATGTGACTTCATGACTGCCAAAGTGTGATTCACAAAGATGGGTGTGAGTTCCAATTGTATGTGTTTTGCTTGAAGTCACAATGACGCTGCAGTCAAAAGTATGAGATCATGTAGGGTTGTTATTGAAAACGTGGTATACATTTCTTCCTGCGAATACATGTAACCATCGGTGATAAGCAATGTGACAGATAATGGATATCATTTTCTTATTGATTTTATTAACTTGGGACAAACTTAAGACATTTATTATACAGATAATTCCCCCCATGCATATTATTAGTCTTACGATCAATTGCAGAAAATCCATTAAAGTTCTCCTTTTTTGAGATTCCTTCGTTCTTTGTCGTGGGTACTATAGAGAAACCACTGCATTCTCTGCCTTTGAAGTGACGAGTCACCACTGTCTCTCTTAGTAAATGTTTGTAAATGCCATTTATGGTATAAACTTTACCAGATGCTGTCGTTAAAAGCAATAATGGCTGTCCTCAGAAAGGCAGCAATATATGTACACATGTTTGTGAAATATAAACATTTCATAGACCCGATCATAATTGAATGGTATAAATGACCATTAGTTATTTTGCCTATGCTCTTGCAAACATTTTGCACTTTTCTTCCAGTATGTTAACTACATGTAAATCTGTTTAACCTCAGATCTGCTTCACCACTCTTTCTGTTCTCTTCTTGCCTGCAATAAGAATGTAATTTGCACACAGATTAAAAATGCAAGCGTTTATAGATAACATTTTTATCAATTAGCCTTTTCTAAGTAGACGCTTCGGCATTGTTTGGCTTTTTTGTTACCTTCCATAGGCAAAGCCAAATTAAGGGATTGGCTCCTTGTTCTGTATGGAACGTATGACGAACCTGCAGTTGCTGCACACTCGTCACCAATTGCCACCACAACTGTCTCAACCAAGCGGCCCTCTGTCACTACAAACGTAAGACCTAGGCCACCATCCAAGCGTCCATCGTTTCCCACCCCTAAATCTCCCAAGCTTCCCTCCACTGCCACTGCCTCCACAAGCACCATTGCTGCTGCCACCATCTCAACCACCCTTGCCACTAGTGCCTCATTCCAATTTGCAGGTGGCCCCTCATCAACTTTGGCTAGCCCTGTTAATGATTCGCACGCCACAGGCCATGGCTGGCACAGCAATGCAGGCAAGATTCTAACCTCACTTTTTTGATTCACAATACTCCAGTTTGCTTTCTGTTGGTTTTTCCTGTGGCTTCTTTTCTTAGACTTGCTTCACTTTTTTACCAGCCTTTAATGTTTTCCTTAGTCCTTGTTTGTTGTTAGTTTTTCTGAATTTTGTCTCAAATTATTTTGTAAAGGTATATCTGCCCATATTTTCTTATTTTTACTATGTAATTTATAGTTGTCAACGACTTGTTTGGCGAGTGATCTAGTTAATTGCCATGAACCGTTTTGCCATCTTTGCTATATTCACTGAGTTACCACAATATTGCAAAGATACTCGTGTGACTATGTCTTTCACTATAGTTATGATAGATAATGAAAGATAAACCATTATTTTACCAAGCTACCGTGCCTGAAAATGGGAAAGATGCATGATTTTGAGTGTCGTTGAACGTGTGGAAGCGTTGGTGTTAGGATAAATTTTGTGAATATTCTTGAAACAGTCATGTCTATTGGAGTTTCCCATAGATTAACGTACAAAGATCGTTGACGAGAGAGATACATGTATATGGAGGTTGGCCAAAATTATAAACTGGTCACTACCACCTCAAATATCAGGGTGGCCACAGGTCAGGGAAGTCAGGGGAAAAAAGTAGTCATGGAAATATCAGGGAAATTTCCCCAATCCTGTTCAGCTAGACTTGTAACAAAATCTAGCGTTTTACCAACCTTCTCATTGCAATTGTCAGTTTTTTTTCATAATGACAAACAATTGATATCATTAACGAGTAAGTTTTGGTTAGGGAATTTTGAATTTTAGTCAGGGAAATTGAAAAAGAAAATTATGTGACCACCCTGAATATGAATAGCCTACAATGTCGTTGTGCTGACAGACATTTCTGAAATGATTCAGCGTGGTGGTGGCGGCGGCCCGTTTTTATCTTTCACAATTGTTACCAATCTCCATTGCCCCTCTCATGAATGACCTTTGTTTGGCCACGTGCATGCTGATCACTGCCATTTTGTTGTTGTTTGAACCGTTCTGTTGTGTGGGGAAATACAAGGAGCTTGACTGTTTCAGAAATAATAGCACCATACATGTACTGTATTTACCATATTTATAGTGAATGACAATAGCGATCCAAATAAAGTGATCAATGTAGGCCTACATGTACATAATGTAACAAAAACAGGATGTGTATACCCAAAATTATTTTTCTTAAATCTGATCTTTTTTTTCCGTGGCAATGATACAGTTGTTACATGGGATATAAAGACTTGATTTAAGAGGTGGCACTCTAACAATTGTACATTCCTTGCTACAAAAGAAAACTGCATTCCTTGATATTAAGGGGGAGAGTTCACCGGCCACGCCCACAGCCATTTTACATTGGGGCAATGGCAAAATTTCTTGAGGCAATTT
>JAQGBX010001109.1:0-27506 GCA_034698745.1 Megaphyllum sjaelandicum | reverse complement strand
TCCCGGCTGCCCTCTTGCCTTCCATTGCTTCCATACTGCCCCCTTGATTTCTAGTGTCCCCCTGCTGCCCTCTTTCCTTCCAGTGCCATCCTATTGCCCCTTGTCTTCCATTGCCCCCTAGCCTTCCAGTGCTCCTTACTGCCCCTTTGCATTCCATTGCTTCCATGCTGCCCCTTGCTTTTTGGTGTCCCACTACTGCACTCTTGTCGTCCAGTGCCCCCCCCTCCCTACTGCCCCCCTTTCCTTCCAGTGCCACATCCTATTGCACCCCTTCGAGAATCACTGATCCAGGACAAAGACAATTTTGTTAAAAATAATCATAGAAGGTGGTGCGGATGACATCACTTACAAGTACAGAAGCTGCCATTGCCCGAATATCCTGGGTTGCAGATGCAATCGTGTTTCTCGGTGCCTTCCTTGAACTCGCACTGGGCATTGAGATCGCACAGCAGTTTGCTCTTCTCCACAAGGTCGCACGGATTTACGCATTGGTCAGGGGAAGTAGAGCCCTTGTTGAAGGTGGTAGTCTTGTTAGGACATTGCTTGCAAGTAGTTTGAAGGGACTCGTTCTGGTACATGCTCTTTGGGCACGGCGCACATACACGGGCCGTCGTGTTCAGGAAATTGCCAGATCGACATTTTGCTAAAATAATCATTTGATGAATAAAATCAATTTTGGAACTTTAAAACTGATTTGACAAAATAGCACAATATGGAATGTTTCACTCACGTAGTACGCAGTCTGCAACAGAAACACTGCCAACTTCCACAGTCGTGGTGTCTTGCGGACAAGGAACGCATCCAATGCTCTTGCTCTTCGTGCGGAAAAATCCTTGCCTGCAAGGTTCGCAGTTGCCAGAAAGTCCGATTTCTTGTCCAGAAATACAATCCTCTAAAAGAAGATTGAAAGGGCATTTTCAAATAACTGCAACTTACAACCGGATTCCTTAAGGTTGGAAAGATTATTTAGCCCTTGTTTTGTGACGACATTTGGGATACAAGATGGAAGCTTTACGAATAGCACTTTTGGCTGCCGTGAAATCACGTTAAAATATTCTAATCTACATATTTTCTAATGCATTTTTGAAATGCATTTAAATATTCCATTCTACACATTACATTTTCAAATGCATTGAAATGTTCTATTAATCTACATGTTAAAAAATTCATTACAATGTTTTAATCTACATATTTCCAAATGCATTTGTACATTGCGTTACAATGTTTTAATCTACACATTGGAAAATTTATATATTGCATTTTTCCAATTCACATATGTTCCAATTTACATATCATGAAATGCTTTTTTTAAATGTATTACAATGTTCCAATTCACATAATTTCAAATGTATTTTTGAAATGCATTAAAAATTTAAAATGTTTCATTCTACACATTTTAAAATGCATTACAATGTTCCAATCTACAATGTACATATTTTCAACTGCATTTTTGATATATGCATTGCAATGTTTCTAACTAGCCTACATATTAGGAAATGCAATTTGAAATGTATTACAACGTCCCAATCTACATATTTTAAAATGCATTTTAAGTGCATTTCATTTCAATGTGGGTTAATGATGAGATTCAAATGAAATAGACCCATACAAGAGTATTTGCCAATTTGTTAGAATTGGTGTTATATCAGAAGAAAAAAAATATTCTTCCCACCTCTGCATTCATTGGCTGAAGTCGCTTCAGCAGTTCGTGTGGTAAGTCCAAAACTACAAGGCAAGCATCGGAATTTGCCTTCCTCCGGCTGATAGAATCCATGTCCGCATGACCGACACAATCCCGTGGCTTCGTCATAGTATTTTCCAGCACTGCATCTCTCTGTCCAACAGAAATTTGAAGACATTTGTTCAAATACAGTGCATAATGTAGGTTAGGCGTCATGTAAGACAAAGTTTTTCTTGTGCTTACCCTTGCAAGCTGACACACTTCGTGCTCCAGGCATGGAGGACACGCCTTGCTTCCCTGCAATTGCGGGACAAGGCTTGCACTGCATTTGGGCATAATCGTTTTGATAGGAACCAATTGGGCAGGGGATACACTTCTTGGTTTGGTTATTATAGGAGGTCCCAGGAGCACAATCCACTACACGTTGATGGAAAACAGAACATGATATGTTATTTAGCCTGTTGTGACATTTGATTCTTTTTTGGCCTTTCTGTCCGAACTGCATTTTGCTTACCACAATTGGGAGGTACGACAACTTTTCCAACAGGACACGCAAAATCGCTGGTAGTATCCAAGGAAGTTGGATCAGCCACAACATTTGGAAGTGCATCTCGAACGTCAAATGCGCCGCTTTCAAACACCAGGCTTTCGACGACGTTTTTAACGGTGGACTGCTGGTTGTTGTTGACATTGGTTACTGGGTCTCTGAACAGCATCAAGATCAAAACGGCTATTAATATACTTGACATCGCAACGCCCGTGCTTCAGAAGTGACACAACTCAAACAATGTGAATCCATCTTGCGCCAAAACCGACACATCTATGCTTTCCACAGTTTCTTGCATTTACTCGATAAGTTTTTAATTTTTATTAAAAAAAATGTTAGCAAGTTCTAGACCCAACCAAAAAACTGAGAGAATATTTATTGAAAGTTAGCACAAGTCAAAATTTTCCTCGGACACCAGTAGTTCAAAAGTGAACCCAACGAACCGAACTTGCCGGAAGTGGAAAAATAAAACATCGGAGCATAGCTGTGCTATCCTGAATTTTTTTTTTTAAAGGTGAACTAAATCTGGGTCTGCATGGTAAATTATGACGACATTATCCGAGTTTTAATGAATGATGACGACATAATAATTTAACGAATCACGTCATCATCCGAATTTTAATGAATGATGTCACTATAAGAATTGTTATGATTGACATCATCATAACAATTTTTATGAGTGACGTCATCATAAGAATATTTATGAATGATGTCCTCATAAGAATTTACGAATGACGTGATCATAAAATATTTTATGAATGGCGCCATCATAAGAATGTTTATGAATGGCGTCATCATCAGCATTTTTACGACTGTCATCATGAGGATTGAAATGGATGACTTCATTCGGAAAAAAAAAATATAAATTAGAACCGACCAGAAGTCAAATGACGTAAGAACGACATTACGACATATATAAGAAAACATAAGTTTCCAAGTTACTTTACAATAATGCATTCAAATTTATGTGATTTTAAAAAAATGCTTCTGCAAAAAATTGAACACTTTTGAGTAGGATCACTTCTGTAGCAGGGGTGCAATATAACGCATCATAGCAATGCACAACAGCAACAAGTGCAGTCTGCAGAAATAATCTTCAGAAATTTATGACGGAACATTACTTACCCAACTGCTGGGAAGATCACTTCCAAATCATAAGCTTCGTTATTTTCTGTCTGTCGCCGCACTTTTCCTTGCGCTTGCTTGTCGCATTTCACCCGCACCTGAAGATCGCCGCAAGATCCGGTCGAAGGTTCCGTCGTGGAACAAACTCGCCACTCTCGATTCAAACGCGTCAATCCTTCGAGCACCTTGTTCCTGATGATCTTGGTCCCGGAATCGGAACACAGGACAGACGATGGGAAATTCAACTTCATCTTGAAGATACGCTGTGCTGCTTGGGCACCTGAAAATGGGTATGTACGCTGGTAAATTACTGAAATCCACTTTGAAATTGGACAAGACTCATTGACTGTTACGGAGTTACACATACGTGAGCAAGCCGGATACACCAAAGGCAGTCCAGGTTGCAGAGTTGGTCTCCAGTATCCTTCAGGTCCACACGTGTAGAATGAAGGAATCGGTTCGGAAAATTCATTGCCATCTTGACACTGGATGGTGCACATCTTGTAACGGCCTTTGGAGCCCCAAGAAGAACATCGCTGACTGCCACCCAGAGGATCTTCAGGTTTTGGGCAGAATTCAGCTAGAAATGACGGGAACATTCAAGATCAAACACAAATGCTTCTTTGCGTTTTGAAAAATTGCCGGAAACATTCAGATATTCATGTTTGCAACTGATGGCCTGCTTGAAACCGGAAAGAAACCTACGTCGGACATAAACTTTGAACTCGCAGTAGGCCAGATTCCCAGCTGCGTCAGATGCTACGTATCCCAGGTCGTAAGTGCCCCACAAGAAAACCTGCCCAGGGGCATAGTTATTGCTCTCCTGCACGCTGGTCACGTTAAAGTTGTCGCTGAATTTAGGCAACGGCCATTCCACGATCGCAGATCCATTCCTTGCTTCGGTCCAGACATCTTGGGGGCAAAAGACGACAGTTGGCGGTTCTTTGTCACGGTTGGACTGATCGCAATTGACGCCGGTGAAGCCTGGGCTGCACGTACGCTGGCCGCAACTTCCGGGGCTTATCTTCTCAATGTTCCCCTCAACTCTGTAACCGATGAAATATTGAATTTTATTTCAATTTTAAAAGATTTCATATTGATTTTCTCTTCCTAATCTTTCATCTTTCTTACTTGTCATAGCCGCTCCACCGCAGCAGAATGCCGTTGAAGAGTTCCGGGGCATTCTTGCAATTCCGGACTTGCATCGGTATTTCCACGGAGACATCAAGGGCTCTTCCCCAAACATTCACCCTACTCAAATAGCCATGGAAGCCTTGATCTCTGGGGGCGCTACTCTGTTCGTCCGCACTGAAGGGACTGCCCAAAGTGACATAGCCGCTAAAGAGAAAAGTCAAATATTCCTTGAAGATGGCACTCGAAGAAGCAGAATTTGTTTTAAATTTAACAGATTGAACAGATATCTTGCTTACAAAGGAGGCAGCGTCTTTCCTTGCGCATACTCGGGGAAGGTTCCAACGAGCACGGCGTCCACCACAAGGGTTACGGTGGCCTGGGAACCATCCCATACAATAGCGATATGATGCCACTGACCATCGGTTATGGTGATTGTTGCGACGTAGGGTATGAAAATTTCTGGCTGATCCTCAAATAACGTGACCCGGACGCCATTGCCCTGAATCTGCATAAGCGGATTCTTGTTCGTTGGAACATCCAGGGAGCTGTCAGATAGCGAACCAGATATTAGATTATTCAAAATAATAATATCTCAACTTAACTATTAAATGCCTTCAGACTTGTCAAAGGCACTTACTCTACTGAATATAACGTGTAGAAGGGACCGGAATCGTCTGAACTTAAGAATTGAACCCAAAGTGCCACCGTAAGACTTGTCGACTGGAGTGCGAAAGGATAGGCCAACGAGGCAAAGGATATGCGGCTGCGACTATTGACGAACATGTCGTAGTCGATGTTGATTGCTGAAATATTTTTGAAATAAAAAATTATAATGTGAATAAATTGTAGGCAAATAAAAATTGTAAGAAATTGCAATGAAAATTGTAAGAAGTTACAATAAAAGGTGTAAGAAATTACAATAAAAATTGTAATAAATTGCAATAATTATTGTAATTAATTCCAACAAAAACTACAAGAAATTGCAATACAAATTTGAAGAAATTTGCAATGAAAATTGTGAGAAATTGCAATAAAAATTCTAGGAAATTGCAATAAAAATTCTAAGAAATTGCAGTAATAATTCTAGGAAATTGCATTGAAAAGTGTAAGAAGTTGCGATAAAAATTGTGAAAAAATTGCAATAAAAAGTGCAAGAAATTTCAATAAAAATCATAAGAAATTTCCGGAATCTGCAGTAAAAAATGGTAAGAAATTGTAATGTTACAAAACATTGTGCCAAAAGTTTAAAATCAAGCCGAGTTAATAAAAAATGGACTTACTTTTTCGGCAATCTTCGCCTGTTAAATTGAAAGGGCACTTGCATATAAAGCCTCCTGTCAAATCGACACAAGTGGCCGTTGGAGGACATGAGGTTGGCGTGCAATCGATGATATCCTGGTCGCAGTTCTTTCCAGTGAAACCTATAAAATATAAATAAAATTAACCATTGGTTCTCTCAACCAAGTCGTTGTTCATTTCGTCAAAACAGCAGAATTGCGCAATTCTCTCGTTCAACAAAGATGGGCAAACACTGCTTGCATGATTGTCATACAGAGAAGCCATTGACGATTGATTCATCAATTCAGATTATTCTCACAAAACAACCAGAAAAACATGAAAAACTCTCGTTGGTCTACAACCAACTATTCAAACATTCTAATAAGATCCAGAAAAAACGTTCATGACAACAAATAAAATTGGAAATAACAGGACATCTTATGCAAAGCATCATCAAACCCGCGTTATGGCACGATCAGAACAACGTACCAGGAGGACAAGTGCATTTGTATCCTTTCTCAAAATCAACACAAGTGGCTCCATTCTTGCAGAGCCCGGCTTCGCAGGCGTCGAAATCATGCTGACACCCAATGCCCGAGAAATCTTCCGGGCATGTGCAGTTCAGACCGCTGCCAAAATCTTGACAGAGCCCGTTGTTCAGGCAGGGATTTCCGATGCACCTCTGTGGGGCTGTCTGACATTTTTTGCCATCTGTTCCAGAAGGGCATCTACGAAAGAAGAAACAAGATTACTCTTGGACTAAAACAATGGCCACGCACCAGAATTCGATGTCTAATATGTATACGTACACGCAAAAGTAATCGAGGAACAGGTCAATGCATTTGGCATGGTTGAGGCACGGACTGGACGTGCAGGAGGACACATCTTTTTGGCATCGCTCGCCAGTCCAACCAGCAGGACATTGACAGGAAAAGGTATTGATGCCATCTCTGCATGTCCCGCCGTTCAGACACGGACTGGTGGTGCAGTCGTTGATGTTGGTTTCGCACAACTCGCCCGTGAATCCTTGAAGACAGCTGCAACGGAAGCTGTTGTCCAAATCGAGGCAGCGGTCGGTACCGGAAGGATTGCAAGGGTTGCTGGAGCATTCGTCCGTCGCTGCTTCGCATTGCAGTCCTATATTTTTTTATTACAAAGAATCCATTAAAGCTATGTACGGCTAAAACAGAATTTAATAAGATATTTTCAAATATTCCTGTTTTATGAACAATACTAAAAAAGACACCTGAACATAGCTGTGTTATTCTGCTATTTTCTAACTTAAAACAATATGTACATCTGAGGTGGCATAATTAAAGGAAGCCATTTAAGGAATAACGTCATAATAATTTGAATGAATGACGCCATCAGAATTTTAATGAATGACGTCATCAGAATATTTTTGAATGATATCATCAGAACTTTTATAAATGACGTGATCACCAGAATTTTAGTAAGTGTCGTCATCAGCATTTTAGTGAGTGACGCCATACAGAACTTTTACGAAAGACGTCATCAGCACTTTAATGAACAATGAGTGATGCCATCAGACTTGATTTGTATGAATAACTTTATCAGAATTTTAATGAATGGTGTCATTCATTAAAAATTTCCCATTTTCCGAACAAAAATCGGACATCCAAAACTCGAGAAGCGCCCTCTTAAGTCAGGGGAAAATGTAGCTCCACGTTACAAAATTTCTCATAAAATTTAAGAAATTTCGATGTCCCCATCGAGAAAGAAATGATCCCTTCTCTGGAAAAATCTGTTGCTAGGCAACATGGTAGCAATTAAAGAATATGATGCCTCTTAAATTGCTCACCTACAAATCCAGGTCGACATTGGCACGAAAACCCTTCCAGGCTATTGACACAAGTTCCTCCATTCTGGCAGGGATCCGAACCGCAATAGTCGATGGTATGCTGACAGAGTGACCCAGTATAACCGGCATCACACTGACATTGGAAGCCGTCGACTATGTCCACGCAATGACTATGGTTGGCACACGGATTAGATGCGCAGTCATTGATGTTGACGTTGCAGTGATCACCTAGCAAGTAATAATGCAGAATTCATGTAAGGCATCCGTTTGAAAACTAACCCCTCTCCAGCATGAGGCGTAAAATAATTACCCGTCCATCCAGGGTTGCAAATGCATTCGGAAAAGAACACACGGTCCACACATACGCCATTGTTGCAAGGATGAGGCTTGCACAAGTCCACTTTAACGTGGCACCGCTTGCCAGTGAAACCTGGCGGGCAATCGCAACTGAAATCGTTGACCAAATCTGTACAATTTGCCCCAACCAAACAAGGATTTGTCTGGCAATCATCTAAGGACAGGAGAAAGCTCATTGAAAAATTATTTACAACAACAAAACCAAAGCCCAAGAATTTGGAATGTAATATTTAACGAAGAAATATGCAACAATTCTGAAAAACAATCGGTTCAAGAATTTTGAAGAGATTGTGGTATTTTAAATTAACTTTGTTAGTCAGTTTGTCGTAAAATCTACAACATTTTTGCATGATCTACATCGAATTACTGTAAAGTATCCTAAAAAGAATTTTAGAAATCAAAAAATGACCTGTGTTTATTTCGCAAAGTTGTCCTTCCCATCCAGGTGGGCATTTGCATCTGTAGCGGCCTTGTTGAAGAGGAATGCAAGAAGCCCCATTGGCGCATTTGTTGACGTCGGTCGTGCATGGATTTATCGTCACATTGCAACTGAAAAAAATGGTCCCAAAATTGACTTCTAGCAGAAAACTTTCTACAAACTCAGTAAAAGACTTTGAAAACTTAGATACAACTAAACTTGAGAGGAAATGGGAGAATAAAAAAGACACCGGAGCTTATAGCTGTGAAATCTTACAATTTTTAACGCAGAACTACATGTAAATCTAGGACTTAGTACATAGTAAATGACGTCATCAGAATTTGAATGAGTGACGTCATCTGCACTTTAATGAGTAACGTTATCATCAGAATTTTAAAGAATGACGTCATAAAAATTTTAATGTATGGCGTCATAAAAATTGTATGAATGACGTCATCAGAATTGTTATTAGTGACGTCATCATCATAATTATAATCCATGACAATAGCATGATTTTAATGAGTGACGTCATCAGAAGTTTAATTAATGACATCATTCATTGCGAATGTCATGTTTTACGAACAAAAATCGAACATTCGCTTAAGTCGTGGGAAGACGTACGTAGTTCTTCATAAAAACAGAATTTGGAATGTAATATGCGATTTTAGAATGCTAATATGACCTACCTGGGACCCGTGTAGCCAGTGCGGCAAAGACAGCGGGTGTTATCAACACCAGGGAGATTTTGGCACATGGAATTTGTCGGGCAGGTGTTGTTGGCACACTCTTCAACTTCGATTTCACAATTTAGGCCACTGTACCCTACAGCCACACAACAAATTATGGTGAGTATTTACGAAATCGAGGAATTGCAATTTTGTCAATCTCATTGTAGTGCATTTTTCGATTTATGCTTGACAAAGATAGCTAACCTTCACAAAGTCCACGATTTTTAATTTACCTGGATTGCACGAGCAAGTGTATCCTCTAGGAGCATCCACACACTTGGCTCCATTGTAGCATGGACCACTGGCACACTCATCAATATCTTCTTCGCATTTCAAGCCAGAGAATCCAGCAGGACACAGACATTGCGGGGTGTGATAACGAACCACACACAAACCATCATTTTCGCAAAAACCACGACCACACTCAACTACAAGGAAAATAGCACGTTTATAGCAAGTATTTTACAGCAGAACAAATATTTTCAAAATGCATAACTTTGATATAAATCAAGCATTTCTGATTTTTAGTTACAAAATACTTGCATTTCTCAAGTTTTTTTATTTCCTATTCATGAGAACTCAAACTGAATATTTATTTATTCCTCAAAATTTTATCTTTTTCGCACTTTTACATTGTTGTTAACAAGTTACCCAAGACATACACATTTTTTTAAACCTTACCAGGTGTACACTGGTCAATGTTGCTGCTTCCTGTCTGCGCAGTATATAATGTGTGATTACATTCCACGCATCCAACTTGACCTTCCGCAGGTTGATAAAAGTTCAATGGACAAGTAGAGCATGGCTCCAAACCAGTCGAGGAATAGTGACCAGGAGAACATTGGGCTAAACATGTGATTGACTCAATTAATAATGGTATTTTAAATGAAAATAAATTATGTATTTTAATTGAGGGGCTGGAACTGTACCTCTGCATTCGGAAGCATGGCTGGCACCCGGTTGATAGGTATATGTCTGTGCCGGGCATGCATGGCATTCCTTAAATCCATCAACAGGCGGATGGCCTGCATAGGTGTCCAGGGCACACTGCAGACATGGTATCATTCCCGTGGGTGAGAAAGTTCCCCAACCACAAACAGCTGAAAATAAGAAAATTCATCAGTATTTTTATTGGTTCACTTACAGCAATTGCAATATCACCGCATTTGCAACAAAAACTTTCGGTGAAACCTTGAAATATTATATTTTTGTTGCATGAATAGTGGGTCAAAACTTGACTCTACACCAATCAAAGGAGGACATTTGCCAGTCATGAATGGAACTGGGAAACTAATTAATTTCCGACAATTTTGCTAGTATTCGAAAATTTTGCTAACATTCAACAATTGTCAAATTGCGAAAAAGTTTCAAAATTATCGAAATATTTACAAAACTTTCAAAATTATGCAGAATTATCAAAACTGTCGAATAATTGTCAAAATTGTAGGAAACACTCAAAATTGTCGAAAATTCGCAAAATTGTTGAGATTTAACAATATTGTCGAAAAATTTGCCAAACCGTCAAAAATATACAAAATTTTCAAAAATTGGAAAAAATGGATTTGCTTAGAGGCTTTTTTGACATAAATTTTAGCCATTCATTTGTCATCATTGAAAATTTTATTCCGCTAATTCTTTATTTCTACAATATCATTGGCGATTAACGACTAAATTATCATTCTAATTCTAGAATGACTATTTTAGTCAATTTTTGTCATGATTGAAAATTTATTCGACTAATGCCCAATTATGACACCAATATACCGTATATTGTCACAATTTAAGGGTGTCTGCATTTGATATTTACTGTCTGTTTATTTAAAGACTAAGAAAAACTTGACTTTTTCAAGCTTTTAAAATTTACAAAATTTACAATTAAGTTACTTTTAGCAATTTCAAAACTCACGGATGCAATCTTCTCGCTTCTTGGTGCCATTCACTTTAGTGTATGTTCCTACAGGACAGCGTTTGCATTCGCCCTGTCTGAGTTCATCTTGATAAAAGCCTCTGGAGCAGACTATGCACTCCTCCTGCTTATCGTCCGAAAAGGTACCCGCTGGACAATGCACTAAAATGGAACAATTCAGCACCATTGACATAATTGATATTTTAACTAAACACATTTGCATTTTCTGGCAATGACTGAGGTTTAATTCTTTGTTTAAAATTGAACTTACGACACTGTGGAATATTTTGTCCAGTTTCCTTATTTAGAATTTCTCCTTTGTTGCAAGTAAATCCACGTGAAATGGACGACTCCTTGGCTTGAATTCCCGGACACTGACCCTCGGCTGTCACATTAAGCAAGGGTTCAATGATTATGTTGGTACCAGGAACAGTAAGATCAAAAATCAAGCCCAGCGTAGAGCCGCAAAGATCATAAATGAGCTGTTGTTTGACTGCTGGGTCCACTCTAAGGATAAAATCGATGCTAATCTAAAATAAGAAATTTTAAGAATAAGCAAAACTTTTATTCTTGAAAAATTTCAATCTATTCAAAGAAGAACCCTTAGAAAGTACTTTTGAAAATTTTAATAATGATTTTGTCATCATATTGAGTAACTTTTGTTGAAAAAGTAAAATATTACTGTGGTGAAATTCTGATGCCGTCACTTTTTAAAATGTCTGTTCCTGTCATTAATAAAAGTTCTGATGACGTCATTCATGAAAGTTCTGATGACGGCATTCACTAAAATTCGGATGACATCATTCATTAAAATGTCGATGATGCATTTTATTAGAATTATAGTGACGACGTGATTAACTGAAATTATGATGGCATCATTCATTAAAGATGCCGATGATGCCACTTATTAAAATCCTGTTGCTGACGTCATTAACTCAAATTATGATGACATCATTCATTGAGTTGACAGACGAGCCCGTAGGGTGGTTCCTCGACAGAACAAGGGACACGACAGGGCGCCAGTCATAGACAGGCACATAGAGACACTACAGCAAAGATGGATATAAGGATAGCAAAAGAGCAAAAAAGGAGCACGAGGAAGACCCCCCAAGGCAAGGTCACAGGTCTGCTATGAGATCAGTGGAGCGAAGGAACTCCAGGAACGAGGAGAAGAGGACAACCTTGATCGCCCCCGAGAAATCTGCACATATTTGTGCAAGCTCAATCCAAGATCTTATCTAATATTTTCATCATAGACACTTACATCATTTTCCGAAGAGATGTTGACTTGGGTGTCATGGAAGGAGACTTTCATGTCCACATTAATGGAGCTACACCTCTGCGTCAGAATGCTTCCAAGCGATGCATAGGATTTGGAGATCTGGGCAACGTACGCATCTCTGCAAGAACCAGATAATGCGCCGAATGGACGATACGTGACATGTGGAACAACGTCGTAGGCTGCTTGGCGTCCTTGGGTGGGAACACAATCGGGCACAATGCGGGCTGGCGTCCATTCGTCTTTGTCTTGACAGGTAAAGGTCTTGGAAGGTTCTCCATCAATGAAGCGATGTCCTTCGTCGCAGGCAGCCACACAGCTGGCACCATTTTCAGAGCCGCTAGGTAGGCAAGAAAGATTGCCATTTGCAGGAGGTTGCAGAGCCCATGTTGCGCAAGGAGCCGCTAATCAGGACAATATACAAGTCATAAATTCTTTGGAAAATAGTAGATGGTTTGTAATTCTGCGTGGAAAGTGTTGGAAAAACTAGGTTTTCTTGCAAACTAGCACTTACCACTGACCACCGCCTGGAAGTAGCAGACTGCCTTATTGCCGGAGGGATCGGCCGCCGTCACTGTCACATTTTGATAGGAGCCAACAGTGACGTTTGCTGCAGAAGGACTGAAGGTGACATTCGTCGTGTTGGAATGATCAAAGACAATTGGTGAGAGACGAGAATCGTTAAATGCAACTTCATAAAAGTCTTGTTTGGTGACCACTTCGGCAACAAACGAAGGAGGGCAAGAAATGGATGGTGGGGTGTCATCTGCAATGATTGCAAAAAGTTGAGTCAGCATAATTTACTGTCTCTTACAAAATGTAAGACGCCTTGCAGAACACACTCTTACCTGGTACTAGAATGGTGATATCGCAAATGGCCACATTGCCATCAAAATCAAAAGCCAAATATTCGACCAGCGTATTTTCAAATATGGTAATCGGAGGCTTGAAGAACGGTGGATGAACTTCGAACCTAGCAATTCTTCCAGAATTATCGATGGCTGTCGGCTCGACAAAGTTGACCGGTTGAAGGCCTGCTGAGGTCTTGTTGACGATGATGGGGTCGCTTGGACAGTTAATGAATTGAGGAGGTTCGCTGTCTGCAATTGAACAGATCAAAATTGTTGGTAAAACAGTAAATGGCAATTAAGGCCATGTTGTATATTTCAAATAATATTTTGCAATGTCCATGTCTCACCAACGCAAGCGGGATATCCAGTTTCATAGCCCAGCAAGACAGGTTCATCAACGGCTTCACATCCCATGAGCTCAAATTTCAAGCAAGGATTCTTGTCGTATGAAACAATGCCCAGAATGATGTATCGCGCTTGAACACTTTCAGGTAAATTGATTAGGGCAAGTTCCCCGTAATTGCCAGGATCTCTCGAGGACAAGTTGAAATTCTGCAATTGAATTTATCGCATTTTCAGAAAAATTCAGCAAATTCTGAAAAATCTTTAGTCGTATTTCCATTATGAGATCTATTCTTATTTTACAATTTCCAAAATTCTTACCGGAAAATAAACCACAAAATCGTCCTTGACATGAGTCTTGTAGAAAAAGCGGATTTCCAAAGGACGACCTACAACGTCGTTGGTGACAACTCCTTTGACGAACATGGATTTAATCCAGTGCACTTTTCCAAGATCGACAGACACAAAAGACAGCGGTTCTTGTTGAGCACACCATCCAGTCGCACTATTCATGCGAACATTCTGTTCAAAGAAAAATGTGAGAAAAAACAAGTTCATCAGAAATATTTGTGACCACATTTTCTGCAGCATCTTTTTCTTCCTGTTTATTGCTGATGGACAATGTACCGTTTAAACGCATCAATAAGACATTCTTCTTCAAAAATAAAACTTTCCATGAAGTTTGAAATTTGATTTAAAACATTTCTAACAAATTTAACAAATTCTTTGGACTGAATTACATGACTTATAAACATTTCAAAATAAAACAAGATATCAATTTTTGAGCAAAGGGAAAAAGTTCCTCCTACTTACCACACCCTCATAATTCCGTCTCTCTGATGTAACATTAATGGCTTTATCTGGAATCAGTCCTGAAGTGAGACCTAGGGGCTTCACCACTTTGCAAACAGGGCCTAATAATACAAATAGAAATTTAAATTATGCTAAATATAATGAATCAACTTGTCAGGATTAACAACATTATCAGTGGCAGTTTACGTACTTCGCACACACTTGATAGGTGTGTCAACGATGGGAATATAACCATGCCTGATGCAGCCAAAGTTGATTTCAGACCCTTGTTCATAGCTGGTGGCTTTCTGCACACCATCCGGAGGTCGACCTGGGTCTACGCAAACTGGCCCTTCACACTTCAAATCTCCAAAATCCCACATCCCTTCTTCGGTGCAACTGATGACATTGTTTCCGGCAGTTGAACGTCCGGCGAGGTGGAAATTCTCTTCGCATTCAAATGGAAAAGTTGATCCGAATTTGGTGTCTCTGAGTTTGTTGTAGGATGCCCCTGAAGATGGGGTTGGCGTACCACAATCAATTCCTAAATGACAGAAGACATAACAAAGACTGTGAGATCAATGCAAATTTGGATAGGTAGGTCATGATAACATGCCGATGGTTCAATTAAAATATTTCATAAACTGTGTAAAACTATAACATGTACGAATAATAATGTGTTTTTCATCAAAGATTTCCATTATTTGTTTCAATTACTGTTTCCAATGTAAAAACACTAATTCACCGTATTTACAATAATAAGAAAAGAAAACATAAAATTTACTTAAAGTAACAATGCATTATGCTATTATCAGTCTTTTTTAAAACCATTCAGGGAATTTCGAAAAAAGAAATGATTTGCATAACTACACATCATATTCATCCAATCATACAAAGCATACTATCTTAACAATTCCAAGTTTTAACAAAAGATTTTGACGAAAATTAAGATATTATTTTCATTAGTATAAATATTTTTAGAGTAAATATTAATCTTAACAATTCCAAGTCTTAACAAAATGCATAGTTTGATAAAAACAGCTGCGTCTGATTAAAACCGCTAAATTTAATTTTTCAAAATTTTATTTGTCAACAAATGGTTTATCTACGAGTTGGTGCATCAATTTTCAATTTTTTTGAATTAAAATTACAGAAGAAATGCAAAATCACGTTAACAGAAGGTATTCGACATATTATATTATCTGCAGACATTTTATAGCTGCATGGAAGCTCTTACTTGGACAAACCGGTGAAGTTCCGGACATCCAATACGATGACCGCCCAGGTCGTGGATCATATACGCACTGCCGGAAGCTCGCTGTTGTAGCCAATGGTAAACGTCTTCCAGTTTCCGTACAGCTAAAAGTTTCGTTCTCTCCATAAGGAATAGTGTCATTGTCCACTTTGTCCATTCTGGCGACTAAACTTTGCGTTGGGTTATCCTCGATCGCATCGCACTTAGCGACTGGAATATGGAAAGAAATTGCACATTGAGGAAAGAAAGCTAACAAATTTTAAAACAGATGTGCAACAAACTAAAAAGCTGAAGATACTCACAGTTGCATACAGGAACAGTTGCATTCCAAACTCCTCCTGCTGTGCACAGCATTGTCGCTCCTCCTTCCATGACATATCCAAAATCGCATTGGAAATTGACCACATCGCCAAAGTGGAACAACTGCTTTGTCGACAACAGCAGTCCATTTTCTGGATTGCTTAAATTCGGACACATTTTCGCTGCAATAAAAAACAATTTTATTTGAAATGTAATGTATCAAAAGATAACTTCTGTTCTTTCCAGACCAATTACAATCAACGCCCAAGAACAAGTAAAAAAACAAATATTTTCAACTATTTTTAGATTTGAACTCAATATATAACCCCAAAAATAATTGCAATAAATGTACTCACGAACACAAGTGCGATTGAGCATGTAGAGGTCTCCTTCACGAGCGCCATTTTCACTGATGGGGATATTAAACCCAGCAGTCCCATTGGCAGTGAACAGTTCGTAGCCATTGTTACAAGAGCAGGCAAATCCACCAGCAGAGTTGGTGCATCGATGGTCGCATCCACCATTATCTTTCTGACATTCGTTTGTATCTGTATCCGAAGCCAACAAGACAAGAATTTAGCTCCTGGTATAATAGCAAAGTCAAGGTTTCATTCCGAGAACATTGTCTGCTGCATGCTCACCTTGACAATCTTGTCGCGAGCATCCCATGAGTTCTAAATGCATGCAAGGTGCAACGACATACTCGGCGATGATGAACCTCAGATATCTTGCTTCGAGGGCTTTTGGAAGTTCGAAGACAGGAATTCCTGCTCCGGCAGAAGCATCGTAACGGAAATCCAACACCTGCACATCGCACAAACATCAATCACAATTGTAAGAACCACCAAGGACCGTATTATTGAAGTGCTTAAATATGTGGGCATTAGAATTTCGGCAGCCTCACCTCTCCTTTTGGAGTTGAGTAATCCCGAAATACGTCTTTCAAGTCATTGGTGTACTGAATTCTCACTTGGGAAGCAAAAGCCGTTGCTCCATCATTGCGCTTCGCAGGCTGAGTTCGGAAACTGTGAAGGACGGTTGGAGCCAACATATCAACCTGGAATACGAATTTGGTTGTAAAACATAAAAATAATCACGAATCCTTGTTGTAAAATATAAAAAATAATCATGAATCTTTGTTCTAAAATATAAAAATAATTATGAATCCTTGTTCAAGAAGCATACCATGATCCAGTTATCACCTTCTTTTGGGCTGTTGCCGCACCATACTTTCTTATCATTTAGACGTACACCCTGGAAAAAAAATACCATAACTGAAGCACTGTTAACTAATTCAAGAAAAGTAACCAAAACTTAATGAAAAATTAAGATTTGGACAGTTGTTATGTCTTTTTGATCTTTGACATAAATGTCTTCCCTCATTGAAACAAATTTCATTTCAAAATATGAATGGATGGAAACGTTGTAATGCTGTACTGCAATGACGATTATATTTTTTAAAAAAATGTATTTTAAAAAGCATTACAATGTTCCAATCTTTACATATTTTCAAATGCATTGTAGAAATACAGCTTGTTTCCATGTGGGTGGTACCGTCAAACGTAACATGCAATCAGTTGATCATTTTTGGTAAAATTCCTTTGTTTTGTGCATCGCGTACCACTTTATCATAGCCCACTTCTGTGCCTGAAACCACAATATTCACATCTGGAATGGCCCCCGTGCTTAGACCTAAATCTCCGATGGGACGACAATCTAAATTCGGAGCGAAACCCTGGCGACATTTGCAGAAGAATGCCCCTGGTGTGTTGTCACATTCTGTAGAAGCGGCATCACAAGCCTGGGATGCACATTCGTTGATGTCTAAAAAACACGTGGCCGTCAGAACAACATTCCAAAAAAAACAGTAATTAAGTAGGCATTTTTTATTATGTACCTTCACACGTAGGAATGCTATCGAACGTTTGGTTTGCTCCACAACTGATTGTTTTGCTTCCCTTCAGTTTATAGCCACGAAAGCATTGTACCACCGCCTGATCTCCAAAAAAGTAATCTTTATTGGGCTCCGAAATAAAGCCATTAGCTATTTGAGGTACGCTGTGGCATTTACTCCCTAAAAATCAGCAAAAAATTCTAAATTAACAAACATACAATTAAACGAGGATATCTTCTTGCAAAATGTTCCCACAGAAATTTCATATTCCACTTCCCTGACTTTTCCAGGTTTTTAAAAAAAATTCCGTTACCAATGACAATGTCAAAATTAACATATTCCAGGATGATCACACAAAACAATTTTCAATGTTTTGCTGATAATTTGGAAAATCTTCAAAATTGCCGTAATATTATACTGACAATTTGGAAAATCTTCAAAATTACCAGATTTTTTTTAAATTCACAAAATTAGCAAGAAATAATGTTAAACATTTTACAAATTTGTATTCGGAAAATGTAGAAACTTTTGCAAATTTCTCTTCGGAATAGTTGATAATTTTGAAAATGCGTCCCCGGTAAATTATCAAAATTTTGTAATTTTGTCCTCAAAAATTGACTGTTGAACATTTTGCAGATTTGTCCTCTGAAATTGGTGAAATGTGCAAATTTGTACTGGGAAAATGATCAAAATTTTGCAAATGCATCCTGAGCTAAAGACGTGGAAACGTTAATTTTGGATTGTAACAACATTAATATGTTGAATTTCCCTGACTATTTCAAAAGAAGTTATTCTTTCCTCACTTTAAAATTGCGTATTTCTGGTGACATCTCAAAATGAATTATAGTAAAGCTTTCGAATAAATCCATGTGATACAAGTGCCAAAAATCAGAATCTGGATAATATTACTATTTGGATTCAATTTTTCGGAAACTATAACTAATTAAGCCATATACTTACTTTTGCAAACTGGAGGTGCTCCTGACCAAGACCCGTTGCTCATGCAGACGACAACGGGAATTCCGCTACGATAGTATCCATTTTCGCACTCTATCCTTACTATAGTTCCATAACTACTATCTGCTCCATTCAACACATTCCTGGTGCCGTGTGGGGTTTCAGGTAGGGGTGGACATTCAGAAGCTAATTTTTGAAGAGGAGATATTTGAAATATTAAAAAAAATCCAGCTTGTTACGAATAACCTGATAGACATTAAGTCCAAACATAAGTAAGAACTTACTTATGCAAATTGGGAGTTCTTCCCACTTCCCATCGGCGGTGCAGCTGATTGTTTCTGTGGGTTTGGTGCTGCGGAAAACAAAGCCGGCGTAGCATTGGTAGGTCACTGTTCCCTGGTATGTTACATTGGTGGCATTCACGGCAAAACCATTGTCTATTTGCGGAACAGGGCCACAATAACGAACTGAAAGAATTATATTGAAAATCATCGACTGCTGCAATGGATGGAATTGAATAAAATCAAATAAAACAGCCTTCCAAAGCCCTACAAAGAATGACAAGCAATGGCACAAAAGAGAAATCATGAAGTAGCCCTACCTTGACAATCTGGAATGGTGCTGACGCTCCATTTTCCTCCAATTTCGCACTCTGACGAAATTCTGTTCTTGCCATTGCGAAATTCCTGACCCGTTGGACAGGTGAAACTGACTTTGGTGCCAAAGTAGTGATCTCTTGTTGTGGCAATAGCGTTCTTTCCAATGTTCATTGGTGGACAGTCTGATAAAAATCAAATGTTAAACTTGATCACAATTTTTATTACAACAAATGAAAAACATACTAAACATTCGAGCAGCTAATCTCCTCGCAGATGAGCGAAAAAATGTTTCATATAATTTCCATTCAGTCGCATTACCTGCGCTGAATGTTGCAGTCCATCCGCTTGCTGTTCGCAGAGGATCCGTTATGAACCTCAGAGTCATTTTTCCGCTAGATGCCGTGAGTACCATTTCCGGCCTGGAGTGCCCAGTGAAGCCCTTATTCGGATGCAATCGAACTCCGCTAGTGTTTGGACCGTCAAAGACCTTTTTGGAAAATAACGACAATTTTAGCATTTGGAAAGACAAAATTTATAATATCAGTTTAACTGATTTTAGAGACTATCTATTATTGATATAAGCATGCTATGAATTACTGAATCTAAAATTTGGCTAAACTGAAATTTTTTTACATTTGTTAATTGAGTAATGACACTTTTGAGTTGTCAGTTCTCCGACATATGTGTTCAAACGAATTTATGCAGGAATTTTATAAGATGGAATTTTATAAGATAAAACATTTCAAAACATTTTTAAGATAAATGATTAAAACACGGGCATTCCATCCTATTTGGGTTGTTTTATCCATAACTTGCAATTGTTTTATTTTTTCTGTTTGTCTCAGAACTGAAGATGTGCATTCAAAATATTGCACCCCTCCTTCAGGAGTAGGCTAATCAGGACTGGCACAACTCAACATTTTACATTTTGAGATAAGCACGTTTTAATGCACGGTAAAATAAAGTGACAATATTGTCAGTTATAATAATTATAATATTGCTATTTATCTTGATTTAATGCCATCTTAAAGCAGAAATTAAAGATTTTCGAGTTGTGTCACTTTAAAAGTGAAGGTACGATATGTTAAGGCCGTCTCATACGAGGCACTTCATATCCGGAAATTTCTTTCCAGAAATATTGTTGCTTAATATTTTTCCTTGTGTTTGAAAATATTTCCTTTGCAAATATTGTTTCCAGAGATATTTCCAGAATAGAAAACGACCTTATGTGAGCAACTTATTTCTAGAAACAAACTGACTTCATTGGTTTTACAGACAAGCGCAAAATTTTCTTTCTAATGCCTATAGTAGCCAATCAGGAAAGAAACTGTAATAAGCAGTGTTGTTGTTCAGTTAGCTTCCCTACATGTCTTTTTTCCCACATGTCCTGTTTAAACAGTGCTGTCATATTTTCTAGGGATAGACGTAAGACGAGATATACTCTAGTCATAAATTCAGAAATCCATTACTCCGTGTGTGCAGCAACAGGAGTTTTTTTTTAATGTCTAGCAATATATTTCCGGATATAATTTGCCTCATGTGTGACGGCCTTTAATTAAAATTCCATGAACAGTTACATCATTCCATTAGCGAACATTGTTTACAATAAGGTTTCCAAAACTGCAACCTTTTGTTGCGGAAATGGGTACAACTGCTCGGTGGTGACCTTCAGCAAAGGTCAAGTTTACTCATGACAAAAATCTCTCGCAATGTATTTGATTTGATTTTAGCTGCGATAGTTGGCTCGATGGAAAGGAATAACCGGAGAGGAGCAGCCCGCTCCCTCCTCACCCATGGCCTCAATGGTAGTTAAATAATAAGTCAATGAACTTAATATAAATGAAGGGCAAAAAAATCTCTTAGGAATTTTGAAAACACCTCTAAGATGATAAGGGACTAGAATATACGGGGAGGAAACGCCACACCTATTCACCTCACAGTGGGCAACAACCCGTCAAAGAAAGGTTTTAATATTGCCAAAACAAAAACAATCCAAAGAAAAAGGGAGAGGAAAAGAACAGTTACTAAATTTATTCAAGAAAGTAGTTTTCAAATGCAAATGAATTTCGGAAAGGTAGCTAGAACCCTCCGGGGAGGACGGTCGACTGCATTCTACAAACAATCCAACAACAAAAAAAAGAAGTTATTTTGGCACCAATACTGTTTTGGGGGTCCACAGAAGAATACGATACTTTTGATTTTCAAGCGTATGCGAAATTCCCTGTATTTCATGTTTGTTTGATTGTTTGTTTGTTGATTTTTTACGTTGGCATGTCCCACGTCCAAAAAAAAAGCTTTATAGATATATTTTCGGAAATGCATTTCCTGTATTAAAAATGTTTCTTAAAATTCATTTCGGAGAAAATTTCTATTTTAGCTTAAATTTGCAAGCTCAAAATCTCTTCAGATTGGATCATCCTATTTATTTCCTAATATCGTCCATATGCATTTTTAAATATATTTGGATAGATAAATGTAAACACATTTTAAAAAATTAACACCATGGATTAATAATATATTTTAATAATATTTAAAATTTATTTCTAAATACTATTCGAATGAAGTTAAAAATTTATGGTGCAACATTACTTTATGGTGTATATTTTGCAATGTCATAACAATACATTTTGAATTATATTTTAAATATAATTAACAAAATACATATCTGTGATGCGGTTTTATAAATGCTTTTGCATGATAAGAACGTTTGCAAATAGTTTTTTTGTAATATTTTTTAAAAATGCATTTTGTATTTTGTATATTTTGCTATGTAACAAAAAATACATTTTGAAATATTTGAAAACTATATATATATATATATACTTGTGATGCAATTTCATGATTGTAATTGCATAACACATGATTGACACATATTTTGCAAATACACAATTTCTGTAATATTTTTTAAAATGCATTTTTCCATATTGCATTGTAGAATAATGCTTTTTTAAATGCATTGCTTGATACATTTACCAAAATGCATTTGAATTGCATTTGGATTAGGTGCCTGATAAAATATTTTGTTTTTGAAACATCAAATATATTTTCTTTTAAAACATATTTCACAAAATGTACGAGCGTATCAAAAAACCAAATTTAAATACTGTAAATTTTTAAGAAACATATTTGTCGGAAATCAGAAATACATGTATATTTTGTAGATACTTCAAGGTATTTTCGTTTAAATGTGGGGTATTTCATGTTTAGGGGTGAACCCCACTGCAGCACATGCAATGGTTTGAAAATTATGTACAGTGTAGCATGATAATAACATCCAAAAATTTTGACTCATCAAATCGATGAGCCAAAATCCGGCCCAAGTGCAGATCGCACTTGGTCCAGAAGTGCGTGAGTGCCGATAATTACAATTTTCAGATAAAAATAAAATCATGTACTGTGTTATGCAAGTGACCAGAGATTTGGTAAAAAAAAACTGGAAATGGTCGACGTCGACGCATACGAGAGGAAATAATCAAATATTGTTCATGCTAAGTGACTTCAGTTCTTGGAAAAAACTGCTCACGAAAGTGCAATTATCGTAATTTTTGCAAGATTTGTTCACGGATGGATCCAAGCGCTTGCAATTTCAACATAACCGGGCGTTATAAACTACTCAGAAAATCCGCCATAATGTTAACATTCTGCTCACGAAGTGCTGCAGAAGGGAATTAAGAAATGAGGAAAATTGGCATTATAAAGTCCAAATTGTTGTCTTCAACTGCAGCCAACATAAAACTCCTCCATAATTTAGCGTCAAATAATTATCCAGACATCTGGAGCATTTTGAGGCATCCTAAAAAACACATCTTGCCCAAAATTAACCCGGATTTTAATCCCTTTATTATATAAAACAATCACAAAATGTCTAAATTGCTTTCAGGAAAAAGGTACTTCGCAAGACAACAACAATCCAAAACACGTTAATAAGTTTCAAAATGAAAATCTAGTACTTTTCATTGAAATGGATGTTGTCAAACATTAATATGCATATATGTCAACTTTTATGGCATTTCTTGAAGCTCCTTGAAGCCATTTAGATTTTAGACAATTCATATATACTGTACATAATTCTAAAATCCTCAATTAGAACGACATATTAATTAATCCTGCCCTTATTTAAATTTAACCTACGATTATTTAATAAAAAATATTCTGTATAATGCAAATTGCAAAGCATTTCTGACATACAAAGTTTGGACATTCTTTTGTTCAAATTAAATTAACGTCAATCATACTAAAATTGCAGCAAAAACATGACAAACATCATGTTTGTTGCTCAAATTAGTTGTGAACAATCTTTCACACTCGTGTAATTTTTGAGCATGGATGCTCATGATAATTTAAACTGCTAGTGCGCCCTTGAATTTAAAGGTACATGTAAAGGGAATTCCCTAAATACCTGTCGAATCATTCAAGGAAAAGTTAGAACAATACTTAATTGTGTGTTCCTGGACTGGAGGTGTTTGGATGAAACACCTTTTTGTTAAAATACTTTTGCAGGTTTAAAGTTACGTTTAAAATTCTTATTAAATTGACAAAATCTTGTTTTCTTCTAGGAAACATGACAGCATTTTTGTCATGATAATTTGTTAGAACACTCAAGAAACAATCCCGTATAAATTAAAAATTTGCAACATTTTACCTAAACCATTCAGATGAAGCTAAAGGCCGTCACACACGTGGCAATTTATTTCCAGAAACTTGTTTCCAGATATATTGTATTATTGCTTGCTATTTCCTCGTGTGGTGGGGAAAAATTCCTTCGCAAATAAATTTCCAGATATATTTCAAGAATAGAAAATGATTCTATTCTGGGAAACTTATTTACAGAAACAAACTGACGTCATAGGTTTTGCAGTCATTCACAAAACTGTTGTTCTGTTGGATAGCCAATCAGGAACGACAACGTCATATGATTTAATAAAAGGCAGTGCTGTCAAATTAGTTTACACACACTTCCCTATGACACAGTGCTGTCATATTTTGTAAGGATATATTCTGAAAATATCTTTCAATGTGATATGCAACAACAAGCAATTGGTCCAGTTGAAATACAGTAACTTTCCTTCAATTTCTCACAATTTATTACCGGATATAACTTTCTGACGGCAGTAAGCCATGAAAGTTAATGCAAACTGGCAAATTTGTCGAAAATAAGCAAACTTCTCATTAGGAAAATGTTCTATTTTTTTGCGACAGAGACAATCATGTCCTGCACCAATCTATGAAATCTATCGAAGGGATAATATAATTGGCGACATGCCACTACCTATAAACATTAAACACCTCTTGCAATTCGTTGAAGCAGAACCAAACTGCAACATTAAGTTCAAAGACACCACGTTCACCTTCGATTTCAACAATGATTTCATATACTAGTAAAATTCCTTGGAGCAAATCGAAAGATGCTGCAGGCGTAAAAATATCTGCAGTCATCAATGCGAATCGTTAGTTGCGGATGACCGTATAAAGAGGTTTGGAGATGGGGGGTCGTGCGCACCCAACAATTACGCATTCTGTCATAAAACAAAACCAGGATGTAGGCTTTAAGAGGTGGCATTTTGCGTGGAAACTAGCAAAAAAATGAAGGCTTGAGGCCATTGTTTTAAGCAATTCGGCACTTTCTAAATTTGTTCAGGAGATGCTCAGAACACTTTGCTCACGCATGTTTAAATGGAAATACCTTGAGATGCATTTTAAAACATATTTATGATATGTAAAATATATTTTCGAAGTTAACTACCAAAATATATATTTGAAAAAATACTTTTAAATTTAAGTTACTTGATAAGTTTTAAAGAAAATTCATTTTGTAAGGTAACTATAATCAAATGTATTAAATCAAAATACGTTTTGAAGTCTAATTTAAATATATTAAACCATATTTCAAACATACATGTAATTGCAAAAACATATATCAAGAAATGCACTTCAAAAAAACATTAAAAAAGCATAGAAAAATGCCTTTTTTTTAAAACATTATAAACATTGCATTTGCAATTATACAATTCTAAAAATGTTTGCAATTTTGTTTAATATGTTTAAATCAGACTTTAAAAGGTATTTTGATAAAATTTTTATAAAATAAACATTTGAATCGTACTTTGGAAATTTATTTTAAATGTTATTAAAATATCTTATTGAATTTATTATTACTATTATTTATTTTATAATATTTATCGTATTAAATGCAATCTAATTAACGTATTTTGTAAATATTTTTAAATATATTTTAAAATAGATTCACATTTATTTATCAAAATATATTTCAAAATACACATGCACGATATTTGGAAATAACTCGGATGTTTCAATCTATGCATATTTTGAATAACTTGTAATTGTATGCTTAAAAGCTACAAATACATTTCCCCCAAAATACATTTTTAAAAAACTTTTTATTTCAGAAAACGCATTTCCGAAAATATATTTCTAAAGCTTATTTTTAGATGTGGGCAGACAAGGGGACAGGTGGACAAAGGCCATGTGCTTTTTAAAAGTGCTTTTATTTTGAGCATCTTTATTGCACAAAAATCGTTAATTTGTGAGAGACAAAGTGAAATTTTGATTACAAATGTCTTCTTACCTGCACAAAGTCATTGGAATCCAGATCGAAATTGTCAAACTTCAGCGACAGCGGACCTCCTTTGGGGTTGCGCACGTTATACAGACAATCCAAATTATTGGGGTAATTGGTGACTCCGTGTGCCGGGGAATAAAGGACACTGGAAGCAGATTCCAAATCCACCACGCAACCTGCAATTCGACGTGAACATTTTAAACAAAATATGGTAATGCAACACTTAAAGTAAAAATGCATGTTGTTGATGGATATTTGTCAAACATACTAAAAAAAGTCATCATTAAACTTTCTTGATAATAAAAGTTTTTTTACGCATTCGCGGAAATCTGACAGAAGCTTCACGAATCGTACTTTGGCAGTTATGAAGGCAAGTGTGAAAAAGGGATTGAGCTGATTGGCTAAAAACAGCGATAACCCTGAGTAAATTTTTCTAAAAATGCACTTTTTTAGCATGTCGATTTTGCACATTTGACTTCAAGACTGTCAAAGTATGATTCGCAATGCTTCTGCCTGAGGACCTCAAATGCGTATTGCTGAGTGTTGATAAATTATTATGTAATAAAAACAACAATTTGGTCGAGCAGACCGTCGAGCTTTGCCATTTTGTAAAAAAATTTGTAAACTTATGTGTTTACAAAAATTGTAAAAAACCGATAAATTTATGCACGACGACAACAACAACAACAACAACAAAATGAAAACCGAAGCATTAGTACAGAATTAGGCTTACAAAGAAGTGTGATAATAATAAAACAATTATTTTATGTCTTGTTTATTAAGTTAATAAACCACAAAAGAACTGCAAAAGACATCTGATGGCATCACATCATAACGCCAATGTTCGTAGGGATTGCCATCTTTCATCAGTCAAATGCAGAAATTTATAACCGGGCAAACAATGAGCGAAAATGTTTTGCAGTTTTACATGTATTTTAAAACTTTTTGGTCAAATTCATGAAAACTAATATTGTCACATAAAAATGCAGACACACTTGTTCAAAATTATAGACAACATAACAGCAACCTGAGAGGCACATCTTAAATTTGTGTAAAGGTTTTGTTGTCGTATAGTTGAATTTGAAACAGGAATTTCTGAAAAATACTTTGCTCTAAACTACTTAGTCAAACCACACATACCGGATGTTACAAAAAACAAGCAAAGCTTAAGATGTTTCCAGGACAAAATTTCAATTCCGGTTATTTTTGGGTATTCTTAGTTTATATTATTACCATACTAAGGGTTTTGATAAAAACGATTGCCTACAGGTGAAGGGCCCAATAAATGCATAAAGAAACCTACGGTTCTTTAAAACTTTCGCTATTGACTGATGAAAACAATGCCTGTCCAAACCAAAGAGAAACACCTTGCATCCATCAACAACTTCATTTACATTCTTTCTTCTCGACCACCAAAATTAAATTTTGGCAATGAATTAATGAATTAAGATGCCTGATTAACGGTATATTTTTTAGGACATATGGGCTAGGATTACGATTTTTTTTCTGACTTTTGTCAGAAGTTGAGGAAGAAGATAAAACAAAACCACCCTGATCAAATTTTCAATATTCAACTTACCAGCAGTAAACCTGATTCGAAAGCCTTTCCGACTGTCTCCATAATTGGTTCGGAGATAGAGATACATTTTATTTCTGGTTGA
>JAQGBX010001108.1:0-27512 GCA_034698745.1 Megaphyllum sjaelandicum | reverse complement strand
TTTGGGCGAACTCTGTTGTCAATTAGAAAAACAACTTGTTAAAAAAAAGCGCATAATCTCATGAAGAGGGCGCCACTGATGCGACCACTAGCGCCACCCTTCGATGGCCTGCGCCATTCGCAATGAAATGAATGAATGAGGAAAGCAACACGAGGTTCGACCCACCTTTCTGCCGAAATTCTTGTCACGGTGCCAATGAGACTCCAGGTATAATGAAGCACGCATTTGTGAATTAAATCAATAGTGGTTTGCATGCCCGAACGAACGAGACCAGTCATGGCAGCCGTGGACGAGGCCGCCTTTCTGCTCAACCGGATGACCAAGCAGTTGAACAGCGTCAGGGATGTCTTCGCCATCGTCGGGATCCTGTACTCGAGTCAGCTGGCCCTGAAGTTGGCTTGGAACGTCCTGGCCGGCTTCCGCACTCATATCTGGTCAAGAATCAAACAGGTGAACGTCAAGCATTATGGAAAGTGGGCTGGTAAGTGTTTTCATGCAAATGTCATGGTGCACCAGAAAGCATTGCGGGATGGATGTACATATATCAGAAAATCCCGTTGTTGGCTGCACCAGAAAGTACTTCTGATCCATCAGTTTGTGCTGCTGATGGATGTTCCAACTTCCTGAAAAAACTTCTGATGCATCGGGAAACACTGCTGGTGAATGTTCCAGAGATCACATCTGATGCATCAGGAAACGCTGCACATAAATGTCCCAGAAATCACATGAGATGTATCGGTAAACACTGCATGCTGATGGATGTTCCAAAAAGCACTTCCAGATGCATCTCGACACGCTGCTGATGGATACATCAGTATATAAGCACATCTGATGCATTGGGAAACGGTTCTAATGAATGCTCCAGAAAGCACTTCTGGCATTCAGGAAACGTTTCTGTTGGATGCACCAAAAAGCACTTCTGTTGCATCAGGAAATGCTGCTGTTGGATGCATCAATAAAACACTTCTTTCATATTAGGAAACGCTTCTGTTGGATGCACCAGAAAGCACTTCTGATGCATTCGTGGAAATGCTGCTGATGGAAGTTCCATAAATCACTTCTGATGCATCTTGAATGGCTGCTGATGGAAGTTCCAAAAATTACTCCTGATGCTTCTGGAATCGCTGTTGATGGATGCAACAGAATGCAATTCTGATGCAACAAGAGGCACTGCTGTTGCTTCGAGATTTGGGAAACGCTGTTGGTGGATGCACCAGTAAGCACATCTGATGCATTGGGAAACGGTTCTTATGAATGCTCCACAACGCACTTCTGGCATTTTAGGAAACGTTTCTGATCGATGCACCAAGAAGCACTTCTGTTGCATCAGGAAGTGCTTCTGTTGGATGCACCAGAAAGCACTTCTGATGTATTCGTGGAAACGCTGCTGATGGAAGTTCCATAAATTATTTCTGATGCATCTGGAATTGCTGTTGATGGATGCAACCGAATGCAATTCTGATGCACCAAGAGGCACTGCTGATGCTTCGAGATTTGGGAAACGCTGTTGGTGTATGCTTTACGTGGCGCCACCAATGCATTAAAAAGAGTCGCTAATGAAGACTTATAAATTATCTCACTAGTGGTGACAGGCTGCACGGATGGCATTGGAAACGCATTCTCCCATTTGCTGGCTAAGAGAGGGATGAATATCGTGCTGATCAGCCGCAACTTGACCAAACTCGAAAAAATGTCTCAAGAACTAGGTTGGTCCTTTTCTGTATTTTTTATGTTGAACTTACTGTGCTATAAAATCAAACAACAATGTTCGCGTGAGAAATTATGAAGATTTATGGGAAACCCACGCTGCATGACCCAGGTCGACGCATAATGACAGTTGTTTAAATGTTTCAAGGCTGTTACATCCGAAATATGTGCACGTTTACTTCCTCTTTTTATAAAAAATTAAATGTGTATATATTAAGAACAAATTTACCAAAATTTTCGTCATTATTTGAGGAAAATTTACAAATTATTCAACATTTTCCAAGGATAAATTTGTCAAATTTTCACCTTTTCTGAGTATAAATTTGCAAAATTGTGCACCCATTCAGAGTAGGCCTACAAATTAAAAAAAAAACATTTAATTTCTTCAGAGTACAGATTTGTACAATTTTCAGTCTTTCCCAAGGCCAAATTTGCCAAATTTTTTACTCTTTCCGAATACAAATAGGCCTATGCAAAAAGTTTAAACTTTTCCGAGTATGAACTCGCAAAAAATTCACTTAACTAATCGTCAACCTTTTTCACAGATAAATTATCAAATTTCTGCACGCTTCCGCGGAGGAATAAAAAAAATGCCAACAATAAACATTACAGTCCATCAAGTGATTGTCAGAGAATAAATTCGAAATAAACAAGACACGACCAAAAAAACGTTTGTTTAAAACGTTGTTTCGCCACCATGTGGCATACTTCAATTTTACTAGTGAAATAATATAAAAATAGTTTAAACTACAAGAATTTTTGCAACAATTTATCAAACGCTCAAAACAATTAGCAAAAACATGGTAAAAAATTAAGTGAGCTAATGAGAACACACCCAAAAACGCAAAACCCGTGATAGGGGTGAAAAAAAACTACATAGCGTGTGTGGATCGAGGCACAAAAGATAAAGGCGAAAGAATAATAGAGGGATCATTAACAATAAACATTGCAGGCCATCAAATGGTCGGAGAATAAATTCTAACGGAACCTCTGTTATTCTTTCGCTTTTATCTTTTGTTCCCCCACACACGCTATGTAGTTTTTTAACGCCTATGGGTGAGACCACATTGAACTTGTTTCCAATCGCTTGAAACTGGTGTCGCTTACCCCTAAGTGACACCAGTTTCTCCTACTCTATGGCTGCGTTCACTTTGGGCTTGTTTTCGAGTCGCTTGCCACTGGAAAACCAACTACAAGGTGAGGCGAAACTCTGTAAAGTCTTGTTGTGCCTCCTACCTGCAATAGTGCCGATTTAACAAACTTATGCAGGATTTCCCCAGACCTGGAAAACCTGAAAAAGTCAGGGAACTTGAAAATGACCTGGAAAAGTCAGGGAAGAATGACTTAATTTGAAAAAGTCAGGGATTGCAAAATTTTCCACGTTTTCCGAGTACATGTACAAAATTTCCTTATTTTCCTATAAAAAATTTGCAAAATTTTTCACGTTTTATGAGGACAACTTAGCAAAATTTTCCACGTTTACCGAGGGCAAATTTGCAAAATGTTCCACGTTTTTCGAGGGCAAATTGGCGAAATTTCCCTCGTTTTACGAAGACGAAATTTTAAATTTCTCCCCGTTTTTCGAGGACAATTTTGCAAAACGTTTCACAAATGTTTTTTTTTTAATTTTAAACATTTTTCTATGCCAATTTTTGACATTATCATTGGTCAGGAAAATTTTTTCAAAACCTGGAAAGTCAGGGAAGTTGAAAATAAAATTTCTAGGGGAAACCCTGTTATGCCTTGCCTTGTAGTTGGTTTTCCGGTGGCAAGCGACTTGGTAAGAAGTCCAACGTGAACACAGCCTATCACGGGTTCTGCGTTTTTAGGTGTGTTCATTGGCTCACGTAATTTCTTACCATGTTTTTTGGTAATTATTTTCGAGCGTTTGGTAAATTGTCGTAAAAATTCTTGTATTTTAAACTATTTTCATATTATTTCACTAGTAAACTTGAAGAATGCCACATGGTGGCGAAACGTTTTTTGTCGTGTCTTGTTTTTAGATTCACGCACACTGGTCAAACATTTGCCTGGAATCACCTTTAGAAAGTCACGAAAGCCAAAGTCAGGGCAGCTGATCCAGATGTTAAAGCTGGGCCTCCGGAATGCGAGTTTGTGTTTCACCCAGATGATGGAGACAGGGTAGAAATGAGTCTGGGCGTTTTCGATTACTTTAAATCCGAATAAAAATGGCTAATCAGTAGAATGTCGTGTAGGCTCTAAAAGCTAGATATTTTAAAGGCAGCCTTGATAAAAATCGTAACAAAAGCCAGTCCCGTTTCTAATTCTGGGATGCAATGACTGTGCCATATTACCAGAGCAATGAAGGACACTCAGACAAAAGGCCACCTTGAGCAAACGAGTATTTCTCCATGGTCAAAAGTAGTAAACAACTGTGAATTTCTGCCACTTGTTTTTGATTTCTGCATTATTGCAAACGTTATTTTCTTTAGAAACCTCTTATGGCATCAAGACTCACATTATCCAAGCCGATTTTAGCAGCGGAAGAGGAATATTTCCAAATATCGCCATCCAGCTTCACGAAAAGGACATTGGAGTGTTGGGTTAGCATTGATATTTTAAGATTACAATGCTGATGGAAATTTCTACTTAAAAGTCAAAATCATGCATCAAAAGAGAGTATTATAATTGGGATTTTTAGAAACCCCATCTTATTTGTATGACGCCAGCTAATCAAGCATTTTTCGCCATGTTAACAACTCATCAAAAAAATCATACAAACACGAATAATCGTAAACTGTTGATTAAAACTGTACAGTGTTGTTTTTGTGTACTAAATCGGGGATAAAAGTATGGGGGCGACTCACTTCTTCAATCATCAGGAATGTTCATGATGTCTGATTGGAACTCTGCATTTGTTGATAGATACTCATAATGTGGGAAAAGTACTTCACTTTTTTTTTCATTACAGTGAATAATGTAGGCATCATGTATGAATATCCCATGCTTTTTGAAGAAGTATCGGAAGAGGTAGGCATCAGATAACTAAAAAAATTGTCTCCTTGTCACTTAGATATTTTTAATCATTTTCACTTTGTCTTTTAATCTTACTCAAACTAAAGACTTTGTGGCAACACGTGTTGCTGAATGTCGGTGCAGTCACCATGATGACCCATATTGTTCTTCCTGGGATGGTTAAGAGGTAATTATTTAACGTCTTTTCTATCCTAGATTGAGGCAGGAAACTGACATTTATCAAAATTATGCATTTTGGGACATTACAGGGGTAGAGGCGCAATTATCAACTTGTCATCCAGTTCCGCCATCTATCCTCTACCTATGATGGCCGTTTATTCGGCAACAAAGGTATAATTCTAAGGGCTTATTTTCCATGTGTCAGATACAGTATGTCAGATTCAGCAGCTCTGACGATTTTTAAATTCAAATTTTAGGCTTACGTCGACTATTTCACGCGAAGTCTTCAGCATGAGTACCGCAATAGTGGTATTGACATCCAGTGTCTCATACCATTCTACGTTTCCACAGGTAGGACACGTTTTTGCAGAGGCTGTTAGTAGAATTTAATGATTTGGGAAGACCCAGTTTGAAAATTTAAAAAACGTGGAATTTTTAAGATGATATAATGGTTTTTAGTTGGTTGTGTTGTGGTTGAATCTTTCACGTCAGGTTTCTTGACGTAAGAATCATTCTTGTTCGTAAAAGGTTGGTAAATTCATGTATTGATCTTTTCTCAAGGCTGCAGGAAAGTGAACTGCGGAAATGGTATTGTCTCGTTGCTGAATCAATCATGCCTATACAAAGTGTTTCTGGAAAAACCAAAAGTGGTTTTCCCCACTTCAGTACTGCAAATATGGTGCAATTTAAGGTTTGCAAACATTCAACCTATGAAACATCTTGACTCATGAATATTATTAGGTTTTATCCAAACTTTCAGAAAAAATGTTTGGCTTTCAGAATTCAGTGCCTTTGGCATTTTAGACAATTTGGATGCCAAAGCAGATTTCAATTGAGCCGTGACATTCAACATTATTTAATGAAACCTGTTTTTATCACAAAGTTAACGATGTGTAACCAGCTGTTAAATTGGTAAGCTCTCTGGATGTCACGTTGACTTATCAGACGGCGTCGTGATCTATGTGTCACTTTTTTCGATTTTATAGTCCAAAGCTTGCAATTAGTCACATGTAATAATAACCAATTGTCACATAAAATTATCAAAGAAGCTATTATCAATTTTCATCAAATTTCACACTGCCATAAATTCTGGGCAGAACCATTGTTGCTGATTGTAGTGACAACACAATGCAAGTAACCCGTAGATTCAAAACGAAATGTCATTCGATTCGTAAGTTGTGATGTGGCAAATAGAGCTGACACAACTATGACAAGTTCACAGTATACTGACATAAACCCAAAACATCCAAATAAAAGCCATTATTTATATAGTTTTGCAAATATGTTTAAGATGTTATGCAAGGTGAAAATTCTATGCATATTCAAAATAATGTGAAACCAAGCAGGAAATTTCTGCAGATAGTTATCATTCCGCAGACCCAGTGCTAATAAACACTGCTCTAAATGGAATGATATCGTAAAATTTCAACTTATGTCCAATCCACTATGTAATAGCAACACTATACTTTACAGCTATGACCAGTTTTAGTGGGACACTTCATCAACTGAAGTGGTTTGTACCAGATGCCCCCAGCTTCGCAAAACATGCTTTGCTAACCCTGGGTCATGCCAAACGTACAACCGGACACTGGTCTCATGCAATTCAGGTACCATTTTAAAGCATTTTGTTTCTAATCGTAAGGTGATCGTCACGGAAAGACTTGAGTTCCTGTTGTTTGGTGAAAATTTACCTTTCAGTACCTCGTCATTGGTTCAGTTCCTGAGTGGGTGTGGATGCACACTGGATATTGGATGCAAAAGTTCCTCCGCCACGATGCTGATGCAAAGAAAAGAAAAATGCTAGCCGTGAAAAATAAGTGAAGATACGCTTATATTTTCCGTGTGTTCGGAAAGTTGTTTGCCTAGTAATGTTCCCCAACAATTCCTCGCCACCAAAATGCCGCCTGTTAATTGCCATTAGATCAAGATCATTTTTAAGACTAGGTTAGGTTATGTCAGCGGGGGTGTGGGAGCCGCAAGCCCTCTTCGGGGGGTCCGGGGGCGAAGCCCCAGATTAGGTTCGAAAAAAACCGAATTATCATGAGAACTTGATTTAGTACTTGTTCTCTGGAACAAGTTTTTTTTGCGATCAACAGGGTTCGAATAATTGTGATGGCGAACAAGTTATTGACGCGATGATTTGTTGGGGAACAACTTTCCGGCATTCTATGTTTTCCCATGCTAGACGCATTTTACCAAAGTATACCTAACGTAATTACAATACGTTCTATCAATAGATACTGCACTTAAGATTGTACAGTATATTCTACTATTTTAATTTAGTGTAAAGCGTATGCGTTTAAATAAATAAAAGTATACATGATTCAGAAAGTGTAATCTGTACAACGGACATCGTCAGGACAAGCTAGGAGGTAAACTTCATTATAAAAAGAGATTGCATCTCAAATGCAGGCTCTTCAGGATTCCTCTAATTTCAGTACATTGCCTGGAGCCCCTATTTTTACAGGGTTCCTCTAGACTTGGAAAAGTCAGAGAAAATCGACTTATTAATGTCGTCACAATCTTAAATTAATGTTACCACGTGGTTAGCGCATGGCTTATTTGGAAACTTTAAAATTTTCCCAGTAAAACTTTGCCAAATTTTCATCAACTTCACTGGATAATTTGTAAATTTTTCCACATTTGCGTTTACAGATATGTAAATTTAGTGTTCAACTGAACAGTTTCCAAGTACAGATTTGTGAAATTCTGAACCTTTTAATTTTTTGAGAACAAACTTCATAATTTTCTACATTTTCCCAGGACAAATGTTCAAATTTTTTATTTAAATTTCGAATAATTTTTCAAAATTGTCATTAGAAGATTTTTCAAAATATTGAATGTTGTCCTGTGTCGATTTTGCAAAATTATAACTAACAATGGCACATGTCAATTTTGATACTGTCATTGATAAGGGAAATTTGTTTGAAAACCGAGGAAAGTCAGGGAAGTTTAATTGAAAATGAAATTTCTGGGGAACTCTGTTTTTAGAAACTTGCTTAATTAAAACTTAGATCTAACCTTACCACATGAGCACTTAAGTTGTGGTTATTTCCTTATTCCTACAATGATCTTTAGTGAGCACCAATTCGCAGATGACGTTGAAAATCGAAGCTGCTCCTCAATGTGAATCGTCAACAGACAAACAGTGACAGAAGCTCAACTAAGTCCGTTTATTTAATGTACAAAAGAGACTTGTAAATGCTAAATCATAACAATAGAAAATAATTAAAATGGACTCTGTACCCTATTTGCGAGTTAGGTTTTCCATTGTACAGAACCTGGGTTAATCAATGCCAATGATGAATAACAGTAATTAAAAGTGTAATAGATTAAAGCAAAAAAGATCGCTTGGGATGGAAAACATGAAGAGCTGCTCGCAATGTAAACAAAATTAAATAGAAGTTCGGGTACCTTTGTCCTGGTAAAAAAATATGATGAAGCTAAATGAACTCAAGAGCTGGAAATCATTGAATACATCTCCGAAAGAAGCGAAGAGTTGCCACTGAAGCATGCAATCATAAATCAGAAAGTGGTTGGTGCACAAACATAATGGTTCGAACGCCTCATTTCCGATCAAAAGTACATTGGCCAGACTGCGTCGAACGAAAGAGTCCTTTTTTGGTCACGGGCACGGATTTCTAAACCTATCGACGGAATCTATGTGGTAAAATTTAAGATTAGTAAAAACAACACGAGTATAAAAATGGACAAAACGACTTAAAAACCAAGAAGATAAAATCATTGCGACACAAGGCCCTTTCTGGCTGGAGAATGACGTCACAAGGCAGACGGGAAAATTGAAAACACTTGCCACTCGCAGAAGCACCGTGCTGGCAGAATCGAGTTTCCGGGAGATCTGAGGAGCTTCGCCATTTGTCCGGTGGCTCCGAGTGGCCAACATCGATATTAAAAACACGCACAAAAACTTGAGCCTTGCTCGAGTTGCTGGCCGAGGAGGCGCCCCTTGGCGGTGGGATACAAAAAAGAAGAGTTCAGAAATGGAGGAAAGGAAATACGTTTAGCCAAGTGAATGAATATGAATACACGGTATCGTGAATACGGTTGCGGGCTAATTATATCACACACATATACAAGATGCCCAAAATCACGTCTGTCAGCAGCGCCCCGCAATGGCTGAGATTGGGTAACGGCACGGGCTGATGACGAATCCTGGTACAGGTGGACCATGAGCAACGGGAGACGATTTGGTTCATTCTAACAACCCACAACTACATTGTCCATACTGATCCATGTGACTTATGAACTTGCGCAGAACTTTTTTCAGAAAGTTATAGCGTTTTGCATAAAACTCCATTCCATAAGCTATCTTCCATTACCTACTTGTCAAAGGCCCTTGGGGTGGCCCTTGGCACTTATCGCTCTGACAGCACATCAGAACCAAACTTGCTGCCTAAATAATCTATTGCTTCTGGATTGCCATTTTGGATCCGAAATGTCTCGATGCGGGCTGTGCCGTCTTCTTCTAAAAGAAATATCTACAGATTTAAAATTTGGGAGTCAAATTTGGTAAAAATGAGGCGAGGATATTTCAGCAATAAACTTTGGGCAGAAATAACATGTGCACAGTAATCAAAATGAAATGAGACAGTGAACCCAGCGTTATTTTATACATTTCCTATTCTATGCCCTTTCTATCAGATATTTGGAATAATTTTGTAATCAAAACTTGATTTTTTTCAAATTCGGTATGTATGATTTTTGCCCAGAGTTGCAGTCATCAACTCTTGCGAAAAACATAAATCAAAATTGTTATTCTTTCTCTTTGTTGTTATTTATATTTTCAGAAACGTTCCTAGTTTTGAAAAATAATAGCAGAGAAAACTGAGTTAATGTTTTCTGGAATCTACCTCTAAATACTGTTGAATTTTACTTTATCAACATGTCATAAAGATGACTTAAAACTTTGTACATTTTGAGAGATATGTAAGCAATACGTTAAGGTGAATCTCACCATCCTGTACTTTATAATACAGTCGACTCCAAATTTTCCGGGGGTTACTTTTTGCCACTGAGTCATAGTCTGATCATCATAAAACCAACCCAATCGGTTCAAAAAATTAAATTCTGAGGGCGTTTTTATAAAAAATAATGGTAAAGAATGCTGTTTTAAATATAATTCCGATAGCATTTTTTTATTATGCAGGTTATCTGGGAGACTATTTTCCAAATGTCCCCGGACAGTCTTGAGTCTACTTTACATAACTTACACCAGGAAACCCCCTTTACAAAATAGCCATAATCACATCTAATCACTTGCCCCTTCTCAGAATTTTATCTGGACGGATTCAAACCATGGATTTGAATTAAAATCAAAAATAACGTAATGCAATTATTAGGTTTTCTCATGACGTAGCAGTTTAATTTTGTTGTTGTTATGCCATAAGGTGCTGTGACTTTTATTTAAGAAATGCAGCAGCAGCAAAATGAATTTTGTTTATAAATATACGTCATGATAGCAACTTAACCTCTATGACTACACAAAATAAACTTTCCTGCTACCGTTTCATAATTAAGTACAGAAAACTACAAAGCCTGGATAAATCGATGCCAGGCACATCAACAAGCAGTGTACATGTGCCTTTAAGAGAAATATTTGTTGCAGTTCAACAGGGCCTTTAAGATTTTGTGGCTAATATGCTAAAGTTCCGTACTCTCAATCCCTGAAGAAAGTACAAATACTTTCTATGAACTCACTCAAGATCAGATCATTTCGCTATTTTGTAAAAACCTTCAGGGCATCTTCAAGTACTTTTCCATTTATCCCCAGATTCCTAATGCAAAGTGAAATTCCATCCACTTCCGCTCATTAGATGGCTATTGTTTGTCGGCCAAAAAATGTCCTACCCAATTAGTCTTTGAGATTTTACAATATATCCATACCCTTACTACTTCGGCAATGTGTCCATTAACTGTGCATTCTACTTTTGCATGCTGTTAGCATTTTCAGAAACTGCGCAAGTTCACAGGTCACATATAAATCCTTTTCTCTTGCGTGGCCACACGATTAGCGCCTCCAGCCGTCTTGCGCTAGATGAGCGCTTTTCCAGGAGTTCCAATGCCCGGAAATCCTCCATTTCTTGGATCTCGTCACCGCGTGGCACTGCACGAAGTTCGGGTCGAAGGCACACCGAGCCGCACGGTGAGCCATTCCTAGGCGAACTCGGGGCATGGGAATGTGTGCGAAGCAGTCCGCTGCGGAGTTTTGCTGCGACACTACTAGCCGAGGTTCTGCAAGTCCTCGCCGACACCTGCTGGCCCACGGTCGTGACAGAAATCCTGGCTGTTCCCTCGTGCACATCTTTCAGTGCCAGCGCTCTCAGTGTTCCGAGGAATGCTGGCAGTTAGGTAGCACACTAAAGATACTTGGGAAACAGACAGCGACAGAAGAACACGGTGGTGTTACCGAAAGAATGGAAGATGACCCTCGAAGACAGCTGGTGGAAGGAGAGAAGGCTTAAGAGACACAAGCCTGGTGGGAGGAAGCGGAGGCAGGCTTTGGTCCTGTTGCCCTGGTGCAGCTCAAACCCAAGAATCCCCGGGGCCTTGCTGCCCTTCCTCGTGGCCGTCCACCAGGAGGTGCTGCTGCTGTTGCTGGCGCTCATACTCCCATGCTTCGTTGGCGCTGCCCTGGTAGGAGTGGCCGTCATACTGGCGCAACTTCTTCTTCTCCCGGTTCACCTGTGCATATACCGGCTCATTAGGAGACCTGGGATGATGCTGCGGGATGGAGAGAAGCGGGGCGAGTGTCAGACACGGACGGGGACGCACGGCTATGGCATGTTGGGTGTTCGAAAAGGCACCGGCTTCCCTAAACTCGTTCGCAAAAATTTGTTTGTCGCTTTCATTCGTGATCTCAAGCTGAGAATTTGCTAACTTTATTGCTTGGTATCCTCTTTTGACGAATTTTAAACAACTGACCCTCAGTCACCTTATTTCTCGCTTTGGCTCTAACATGAGGTCTATAGGGGAGCTGCCCATAAGAATGGGGCTAGATCATATGACCAGTCAGTGACAATTTGTCACCCTTATTGCTTTTTCCTAGGTTTTCCAAGAAATAGGCTAGGATAGTTAACCCAAGATTGAGATACAGTGCTTAAAATGTCACAAATACCCTACCCTTTTGTAAAGAAACTGCCGTTCCCCATAACACTAACAAAGGTAATGTCGCAACTCATAATACTTTGGTTGGTGTAATAAAAAAAATTACGGTTTTAAATGTGTTATGGGTAACCTTTAAAACCTAGTAAAGGTTTTCCATAACACCAACAAAAAGGTGGAGTATTTGTGAACACAAACTGAGTTATAGAACTGCAAAACATTGTTATAGCAAAATTAATTAAGACGTAGTAAGCATTTGGTCATACTGAGTAATTATGGAAAGTTTTATGAAAGTTTTTCATATCAAACGCTTTTGATGTTCTGGAGAAAATACACGCCAGTGCCAAATTTTCCAAAAAAACAACAATTACGATTTTCCAGTTCTTTTTGGGATGGCATATTCTTAGAAACATTGTTCAAATAATTACATGTACTTTAAATATTCTAAGACATTCAATTTTTCAACAAATTTCTCTTTAAAGTTTTAAAATCAGCACAAGTCGGCACCTTTTTTTTGTAAGTTTTAACCTCTATTATATTTTAAAAACGTCAGTTGTTTTGAATTCATTAAAAGATAAAAATAGAAAGACTGGATCACGCCTGCAAGACAAAAACATTTGGTCTACAGAGCCAGTAGCATATTATCGCCCCCTTAGAATCCATTTGCGCCCGAAGGCCACTCGGAAATTCCGTTTGTTCACCTATTTTAAAACTGTTTCAGCATCGAAATTCGTTTAAATTGAATCTAGGATAAAGTGCGAAATGGCTCGGAAGAAATCTGACCAAAATTTTTCCATTTTCAAATTGCTGATGTATGCTGGAACTTTTTATAAAAGAGTAAGAATGAATCTCCAGTAGTAAAATATTTTTTTAAAATTATTTTAGCAATCATTTCGATTTGCTAATTTTAAAACCAAATTATCCCCTTCCGAAAATAAGTATTGTTCTTGCAAAAAATTGCAATTTTTGAAACAACAAATGTTCATAATTCGAGTTTCACCGATTTCATTTTGCCGAAATTGGTAATATTCCACAAGGAACTGCTTCAAGATTACAGATGAAGCAGCAATTGACCACATAAAATTTCTAGAATTTGGAACATCTTGACGTAGGAACGTCATATATTGTAGGTGCATTTCCACTATTTGCTGAATAATTTTGAAATCCCCCAAAATAACTCATAGCAACTTCTGTCTTCTCTAAGAAGCAAAACAGCGACCAGGGACTTTTCGAACACCAACTGCAAACAGTAATACTACTACTGCGTGTCAATGGCGCCACCAATAACCAGCAAGTTTAGGCAAAAGCAAGTGGGTGCAGGTGCTCCAAGAGTATGTAAGCATAACAGCTGAAAGCCCCAATCCGCCTATCTACCGCAAAATCAATTTCATGATTGGAAAACTTTTGAAAATTTTGGAGGACAAATTTCAAAATTACGAAGTGAGGATCTTTCAAATAAATTTATAAAAGACAACAGAAATACAAAAAAACATAGATTACGTGAAAGAAACATGATAAAAAAAAAATTGAAAAAAATTCTACAAGACATTTTCCAAAACGAAAATGAAATAAAATTGTGCTCAAATTTAATCTTGCGAACATTCTTCATTGCAATTTCTTAGTTTATGAATCTTTCTTGCATGTAAACACAATATCAGGAAAAGACGTTTATCAGATTACTAAAACCGTAATCATTTATGCTTTCAGCTGTTTCAGCAAAAGAGCTTTGTGGAAGACCCATGAGGTACAACTCAAGCATGCACGTGCTTTTTAAAGATAAAGTTAAAAAAGATCCCATAAAAGGAGTGAATCAGCCAATGTCTGAACAAAGGATAATTTTACGGGATGCACTGATACACATGTTTCTTGCAGAAATCGGATGAAATACACCACTCGAGGACAAGTGCGAGGAAACTGCTACAAGTGGTTGTGTACATGAAGCACCAAGAAGCGTGAGATAAAAAAAATCACAATAAAGACTTGGAAGACTCGTGAAGAGTAATTTACATTACGATTTTTATGTATTCAATTTCTGTAAGTTGCGCACAACTTTTCGAAATTAGCGTATAGCCAATATAAATGGATTCTGCCTAAGCAAAAGATGTTTTGAGTCAGGTAATTCCCGCACTAATTCTTAGTACGTCTGCTTTTGAAAAACAGTGCCGCTTCAGAAGTCATCCAAAAACAGATATTGCGCTTTGAGTGAATGCTGCATCAGAGTTCTGCGAGGACAACCATCCAAGAAACATGTGATTTAACGCGCTGATACTTAGGAACGGTGGCAAAGTTGAGGCAATGTTAAAGCAAAAGTGACATATTAACAACGGCAGTGTATTAAGTGACAATGCACCCACCGTCTAACCTCGGAGAAGAAGGGTTAGTGTCCGTGAGGGGGCGGGGGGAGCTAAAAGAAACACAGACAGAAGGGTTAGTTGACGGCACATCTGAAGACAGCGAGCAAGAAAAAGCGAAAACGGGCAAAGCGACGTGAAAGACAAAACACCACTGGTTCAATGAAGCACACATTTTCAGCCACGACAATTAGCGAACAAAGAAAAGCTGCAAACGTGGTGCAAAATAAAAATAAGGCAGACAAAAAAAACACTAAGAGCATTATTTCTAGGAGCTTAGACGTGTCGCTGCAAAAGATGATCGCGCACATGCGCCTTGACTAGAAATATACATATATATTTACATATTTATATTGGTAAAATCAAGAGCACGTATAGAAAGCGTTCTATTCCAGAATCAAAATTTCAATTAATCATGAAAAATCCCCCAATCTTTTGAACTCCTTTGAATACTTTAAAATCCTGATAGAACTATGGCAGCGACACGCCTATAATGAGCTCAACATGTAGTGAATCTTGCACTAACACTTTGGAATCACAGGGTTTTTAATTTTTTTTTTTTTTTTTTTTTTCAAAAACTGGAATATTTTCGAATCCATATGGGCGGGATTCATTCTAATGAAATTCTCCAAAGGCAAATTAATTTTAAATGTACTTTTCGACCCATTTCCCGATATAAAATACGCTCAAAACTTTATTAGAGACGCCAAACAACTGAATATAACAACATATAACATTACCGAATTTGTGAATCCCTTACAATTGCACAATTTTATAGTAGCATGCAATTTTTGTTCATAAAAAATATTATAACCAGTTTTTAGCTAACATTATTAAAGAGATATTTTCATCCACCTCTGTCGTGATTCTAGTATCACAAAGAATTAGCAACAAACAACTGTGATTCACCAAATGTTACAAGATCCATGCCATTTTCAACACTTCTCGTTTTGAATACAAATAGGTGTTTTAAAGAATAAATTGCTTCGACCATCCCTGCATTTCCCCCTGAATGAGTATCCCGACCCCAAATGAAAACATGAAAAATGAATGAAAACAAAAAAAAACCAAACCAAAGTGCATTTGACTTGGGTGCATGCATGCTGTGAAACTCAAGCTTAAAGTGTCCATCGTGAATAAGCAATTGAAAAAAACCAAAACAACATCTAGAAAACCAAAATGAAAACGAAACTGTGTGCAAAACCAAAACAAAAAAATTATGCCACCAAAATAACAGAGCTGGTGGTGAGGTGCAACATGCTCATTATTTTTTTTTCTCGTTTTGTTTAAATTATTTTTTTTGGAGTTTCATGCATGGAAATGTCAAGTCACATGACTTACGAGGCCTGGAGGGAAGACTTGAACGCCTCCTACCGGTGGCCGATGTGTGGGTTCTGCTGGATATGCCGGCATGTCAGTCAGCGGCACCTCTTCGCTAGGCTGCTACGCAAAAAAATATATAAACAAACAATATATAAATTTTCAACACAAAATACAGCAATTTCTCGCTGACATAACTTCTCTCAACTTATAAGACATGTGACTTAAAATCACAAAAATGGCAAATTCAACTTTTTGAAAATGGAAATCTGCAGTGTTATGTCCTCTTTAAAATTTTCAAGAGGACATTTTATCATTTTTGGAATTTTATTTCACAAAAATGGCTAATCCAATGGTAAAAGTTTGGATAATTAAGTTGAAACAATTGCCATTTCACTTTGTGTGAATGTACTTTTAGTGCTATTCTTTGAAAATCTACATTAAATCAAGATGATTTTCAAAGTATCTCCCCAATTTTCACATTTAAGGAAATTCATTTCCCAAACAAATTAACAGTTATAAATTCCAACACGAATTAACATATTGTGATATGCGTTTTTGGACAATGGACCGTAACCAGATTTCCTTGTCATGCCATTATCACGTGATATTTCATTCATTCCATGGGTGAAAATTACCCGGACCGATCTTTTAGTTGTTGATTCGATGAAAAAAATCACGTGATGCCACCTCATACATAAATCATCATAAGGTCCATTGGTATAAAAACTAACAATTAAGCCCCAAATGGAGGTAGAAATTTTTTCAAATTCCATAATTTGTTAGCTTCAAAACAAACAATCAATAAAAATTGAATAAAATGCTAAGTTCTATGGCATTAAAATTGACTTACCCTGTTGTATGTGGTATTCTCTGGAGTTTGAACAGCGGCGGCCGGCGCCGAATTGTGCTCCTGGCTCCTCTGGAGGGTCTTGTCTTCGTACTTTGTGCCTCCCTGCGTGCTAATGGGCCGATTGAGCGTGCTGTTTGCATTGCTAGGAGACATGCTGCGAGCTGCCATTGTTCTCGTTACGAAATTGCTCTCCTTCCAGCCTTGTTTCTTGTAAGGATCACGCAACTCTTGGTGCTGCCATAAGTTGTAAAGAACCTAAAGGTGTGTATTTGTTTAATGGTCTGCTGGAAATAATAAAATGCACGGAAAACAAAACGCCAGACTGTGGAATTAGTAGTCGGGCAACTTGCCTGAGAGGCAAACTTGACGACTTTGACCGAAAAGCGTCCCCTTTGCTTGGTGATGAACATGAGGCGGTCGATGCCCCCAGTTTCTAATAAAGATCTGCAAAATAAAACACCCAAGTGCATACTGAGAACTAGTTTTTTTACATATTTACGAGTTCATGAACCTAAATTTACACTGCTAGTAAGCAACCTTCACATGTTTGTTTCATGCGAATCCTTCAAATCATTTCACTTTGATGCTTTCACATCGTTTCACTTTGTATTCCTTCACATCATTTCTCTTTGATTCTTTCGAACAAGAAAATTGTACGAGAAAGCATTGTTAAATTTCGCTGATGACCCATGATTTTCAAACATCTACCAAATCTTAGTTGCATATAAATGAGCTTTGTGCAAAAAAAAAAAAAGTAAAAATAAAATCCAACAATTTTGCGTGAGACAAAGTTGGACCTGTGAAACCAAAGTGGAGTTTTTTTTCCAACTTCATGTTAAATCAATGACAAATAATCTTTTACATCACGATTACACAACTAAGAGGCAAAGCTCAATTTACCTAGCAAACTCCGCATTTTTCCGTATCACCTCATTGAGAGTTGCCAGTACAGCTGCATAAGTTTCGTCGCTTGTTCCGGTATCATGCAGCTGCGTTTCCAGCGGCAGCTTCTGAACCAAATCCTTCATGGCGTATTTGCCTGTATGAAAGTTAAATAAAAGGTCAAAAACACTGCACAAGATAAGAAGAAGGAAAAAAAAACTTGGACATATCGCACCGATGAGTTCCTTATTTCGCTGGTCCAGAGCAAGGTTACGCAGCGCGGTGGCCACTGCACAAACCACTCGGTCCACTTCCATGCGGAGCAATTCCACCAAAATGGGGAGCCCCTTTTCTTTCCTTACAGCTGCGCGGATGTCGATCGAAGGCTGGAAACGAAATCAGCATTAAAAATTGCCGGTTCTGACAAGAAAGGCTAAGTCGAGACAGCACGTTACAACTGTTTACCTGCCAGTAACAAGCTGCCAAATTCTGAATTGCCCCAGCAGCTGCTTCTAACGTCTCAGGATTGGAGCAATCAGCAAGAAGGGCTAAATATGACTGAACCACTTCGGGCTGCCACAAGAGCTCCATGCCAATCACGGGCTCCGAGCGAGGGCGTGGGCTGGCGCTGGAAAAAATAAATATAAATTTTTGATATTTTTCTACTGTCAGGTGAAAATTATTGCAGTTGTTAGGTTCACGTTCGGAGGAAGGAACTATTTATTCATATTTGTTCGAAAATAAAACTAACTAATGATGGACTTTTAATTATTGCATAAGTATGACCACATACCTGGTCCCCATAACTTCCTTCCTTTGCTTCTCCATGTTTAAAGCTTCCTTTTTCTTCTTGCTGCCACCGAAACATCCAAGATTATCCCCAGCTTTAGAATAAATGGAAATAAAATGGCATTTTTACATACAGTATATCATTCTCTGCAGCTCTTTCATGTTAAATAAGGAGATAGATCAGTCCCATATCCGCAAATGTGTCATGGTGATTCCATAGTAAAAAATTGCATCATTTCTATTTTGCACAACCAGCCCTTTACATTCAGGGAAACATACAAACTAATACCTGGAAAGCCAGCTCGGTTCGTTTGAGGAGTGTTTGTTGTAGGTGCATCATAGTTAGGATCATCTACTTCTTGGCACCTGTACGACAGGTTACGAAGTACACACACGCAGTTCTCCACTGATTTGTTGTCAATATCGCTTTTGCCAATTGCAGCCTTGACTAGAAACAAGAGAGCGTCCACTAGTCCTTCGCATTCCCTTAGCTTGTGGCGCGAATATACGCCGGCGGAACTAACGTTTCTAAACATCGAGAAGATAAATGTAGGCTACGGTATCCTTCCCCAATTCTGTTTGCTTGTGTTCCTTAGAAAGACCAGTACCTTAATACACCACTGGCATTCCGGAATACGGTTGACCAATAGATTTCGGCATTTCGGTGGCCCTCAGTTGCATCAATGTTTCGCTCCCATCCAGAGTGCGGAATGATGATTGAGTTGGTGATTACTGTGAGACCATCGTCGATTATCGCTTTCTTAAGGTCCTAAATACCACAAGAGAACGTTAAAGGCAACTTAACAAAAAAAAATGTACACAAAAAAAACAGGATAAAGCCAATGGATATGCTAAAACAAATTCAAATTGTTTAAAACACGGATTGAGCCATGCTGTTTTTCCAACAAAAAAAAATTAAATAAATAAATAACCTAACCATGTTGGATACTCGTATAACAAATTTTGGTCAATGTCTAAACATTCTTACAAGTTACCAAATGCATTGCTAATGAAAAACATGAATTTTTTGAGCAATTAAGCTTAATCTAAGATTTATCAAGACGAGAATGATTAATAGCAGAATGATGAAACTGGGCACGTTTCAACTTGCCTCACACGATGACATATTCCACAAAATACCAGTGACCAGCTCGCGCACTTCATTATCTTGGGTTTTCCTAAGCAAACGAATCAGGGAAGGAATTCCAGACGCATTTTTGATGGCACGCTAAGATAAGATAAGAGGTCAAGTAAGATCATAAATGAAATACTTTAAAAAATAAAAATAAATGCAAAGGATGCTTGTGTTTGTACCTTATTTTCATCGTTTTTTCTTCCATAAGAGAGGTTTCTTAGAGCACCGCATGCATTGCGATGTACTTCGGGGATCTCGTGATTCAACAATGCAACGAGAGGTGGAATTCCTCCCAGGCTCCTAAAACCAACACATTTTTTCGTTAATACAAGTTTTTATGAGAACTCGTAAAATTACGAAAGTGATTTCTTACTTGACTTTCTGCTTGACGTCATCATCACTGTAGCACAAATGCTGCAGGTAGGCCGCAGCATTGGCTTTCACGATGCTGTGTGGATGCTGCAGGAAATCGACTACTTCATTAAGATCGGGATCTCGCCACCTAACATCTAATGCAGGCCGAAAAGCAATATTGATTTAAAAGCTTGTAACATGGTACGAGTTATTACAAATCGAAGTAAAGTATTATAATGTGTTAGTATTTTAAGAGGTAAACCAGAACGGGAACCTCAATACCATATTAATTTTTGTATTTATGTTACCTTGGTATAGTGGCTTACACAATAGTCTAACTGCTGGAAATTACAAATTTTGAAGTCTTGTTTCAAGACGTTACTTTAACATCATATAATTTTGTGGTTGTTAAAGTGTTCATTTACGAGGCTAAAAATCCGTTATTTATGGTGCAGAACTTGCCACGTATGTTTCACAATTTTCTTAGTTAGAAATAGGGCACGTTAATTAAATCAGTGTTTCACAACCCGGGGTCCGCAGACAGGTAGGCTACTGTTACACAGAAATTTCCTGCCAGTCCATGAAAAAGTTTGGAGGTCCGCTCGGTTTCTGATTATTCTGAATAACAGGAGAATTTTCATCCTTAATTTTAAAACAACAGTACTACCAAAAAACTATAAATACTGGTTTGTATTTCTGGCATAGTGGTCTGCAAATTATTTTCCCTATTTCCACAGGTAGTGACTATTACTAAAATTTCTACAGGTCCGCGAAACAGTACTTCCCATTTCCACTGGTCCACAGGGGTAAAAAGGTTGCGAAACACTGACTGATTTAAATTACTAAATAAAGAACTTTAAAAATCTTGAAATTGCCCTGGCAGAAACGTGAAAACACTTCACCAAAGAGCAAAACATTTCCCATCCCAGAGACACAGCATGTTCTAACATTAAACAAGTAATTTTCGGAGAATCAGCCGACGTAAACGTTAAAAAAAAAATTATCTTGCAAGTAAATTTATCACAATGACCAGAGAAACACATTTAAAGTAATAAACACAAAAAGCAGATAGATACGACCCTATCTGTGTTTACCAGTGTAACAAGATAACAAAAATCATGTAAACAGAGTCGATGTATACCAAGCTATTAATAAGGAAAATATTCGAATAAGCCAATGTAAATAGTGCCTATGCACGAATTGCTCGACGAATTGACTTTTTAAAACCTAAAATCGAAAATAAAGTTTTCTACATTGAACAAGCATGTTATGATGGCAGCAATTTAATTGTGCCCACTGCAAATTCAAAGTATTAGATTATTTCAAAATACCCTGTTAGAAAATACCAATTTCTAATTTTTTCCCTGTGTGATCCAAGAAAAAAATTATCAAAATTTTAAATTTTGTCTAACATTTTCAATGAAGAATGTTTAGTAAAGCAGGACCCTCAATGAGTATTGTATGATCCAGGACTTTCTTGGACCGGGTCAATGTAGCTTTTGGAATGCAAAACAGGAAATGAAAACATGAAGGATAACTTTCGCAACTAAAATCGATCAAACCTGTTGCTCAATGTAAAAAACAACCTCCGATGAATTCAGAATGAGTTCAGAATTTGTGTGCACAGGCACCTAACTCGATCCAGTTTGGTGAAAAGAAAGCGTGCAATAGAAGAACAGTTCGCGTGCAAGCTGTTAGAGTTGGTGCCATTGGTGAATGGCATTCTTATGTCGCCGGGCAATTCTTTGAAGAAATGCAAGAAGGGTCCGTGAGAAAGGACGAGAGCTAGATGAGAACTCTTGGTCAGTGAAGTGAGTGCAGAAAGAAGCACAGGATTTGAGGTAAGAGGATGTGGAGGAGGGCAAGACCTGCGGGTGGTTGCTGTTCGTCAGTCGGGAATTCTTCGTCTTCATAAAGTGCAGGCTGAGGAGTGTGGTCGCCATAAGTGTTGGCGTTGGGTTTCTGGTGGTCTAAGTAGGCAGGCATTCCTGTGTGCATGGAGGATTTCGGTCCGGTATCAAGTGAGACACGATGGAGGAGAAACAAGTAAATGTGACAATGGAACGGGCAACAAAACTGGCATTTTGGCATGGCAGACATTCAAAACAACAACTATGGACACTCATGCTTTCGTTATGCATACGGTTACTATTCCTTTAACAAAACTGAGACAAGAGGAAAATCCTGCAAAATCCCACAGCCAGAAATGCAGCAGGAAATAGCATAAAAGTGGCACGCACATCTGTGCTTTCTCAATGTTTAAGAAATCGATTAACTAATTCAAATCCCAGAATCCCTAAAATTTGGACTTTTTTTGCTTTCCTCGCCTTCTTTACACAAATCATTTTAGTAGAGAATCAGAGGGAATAATTAACACTTAGCTTGTAAAACGTGAATGATAAAATCTAGCTTCTATAGCGCATAGCCATGTTTTATGGATCAACAGTACTATAAATGTTATTTGAAATTTGAAAACTAATTTCTTTTTGATACAGTAAAACTCAAAGTGTATCCCATCTTTAAGACACCAAGCACCATGTTATGAATCTGGGAAAAAAATTTCCAACACGTATAATAGAAAAGAGATTGAGATTTACCTTAAATACAGATAAATAATGGGAAAACTAATGTTAGAATAATAAATTAACGAATTATGCAAGCAAAATAAATTGATGTCTAGACCATAAGATATTGGATCTTATTGATTTTCGGAAAAATGTCACTATAGGAATTAAAAAATTTCGCAATGTATTTTCAAACTGCAAGTAATATTTTTTTTTTAATTCTCCATTTTGTTATTTGTCTTACTTAAGTTAAAAATCAACCCTATTTTATACAGACTGTCACAAACTTAGAATTTTCAGACAGTGTCCACCAAATAACTTTACTAATTCACAATGATCTTAAAAGATGTGATTTTTGTTCCAGAAAAGAAAAATAATAGCCGATTCTTATCCAATTCTGAGAAACTGGCAATTTTTCAAGATGTTTGCAATAATTAAGTCTTGTGATTCTTTAGTATTCTATTTTTTCAAAACTCTTAAACTTAGATTTTTTATGGCTTTGGTGAAAAGTTCAAGAATTTAAAAAAACATTCCTAAGGTACAACCATGCTGAGCAAAATAAGATAAAAAGCAGGCTAATAAGCTGGCAATATTTTCAAACACAGCATGAGCAATCAACATACAAGCATACAAGTACTTGGAAAGCTGGTTGGGATTGCGTGGTTTACTTCCCACAGACATGTATTTGAACGAGAATTTAAACTTGCAAGTTGTCACTAATCCAGGTATTTCCGCGTTAATACCAGACATTTAAAAGAACGAGACAGAAATTGGATCCTTATGTGCTTTAGGGTTTAGCGAGTTTACAACACCCAGAAAGGGGGCAGCCCATTAATCAAACAGTGCTGATAACAAAAACGTGGGAGCAACATAATTTATGATTTCATAAATTATGATATTACATAAGAACATTTAATTAAGATTGAGCCGCCTTCGGGTGTACACTTCAATATAGAACATGTGACCCAATTTCTGTCTCTGGGCTGTTCTTGTTCATTCTGCAATTGTTAGGTACAATGTCGAAACTCCACCTATCTTAAAAAAAGTACAAAAATTTGGAACCTTGTACAAAACGTGGATGAGGAACTTCTACGCAGCCGAAAAAAAATAGTCTAATTGCATTTAATAGCTTCAATTGAGGAAAATTTAATTTAGGGAAATTGAGAATGTATAGCCTTTAACAAGTTCCTCACAATTGCAAAATGAGTTTGGAAAATAGATATTTATCCTAGCACCTCCCAAGTTGGTAAAAGAATAAAGTCTAATTTTACTCGCATCCTCAACACCAAAAATACAACACAAAGATTTACAATAAGTAAGGGACTGATCGACATGATCTCAAGTCAGAATGTATTGTCTACGACCTACGATTGTCCAAAAAATGTCTAAAAGTGTAGCATAATTAAGATATATTTACAAGTTCTTTCGTAAATAAATTGTGCCTAGCTTTTGGGCATAAGTGTACATTATACAATGATACGCTTATTTTAATGTTAAAAAATTGTGTGATACCAGTATTCAATATTCAGCATCCTTGCTGAATTTTTTTCAGAGCAAAATTAAGACACTTCAAGATCACGTCGTGACGGTACCTTATCTGAATAGCAATGCAAAATACGAAAGCATGTTCAGGGGAGACAACGGCTAGAAAATTTTCCTAGAGGGGCAGGTAGGTCAAATGTCAAGCAAAACTAAAAAAGTATGGGTCATCCTACCATAAGGTCCTCCGTGGTTGGGGTTGTGACTGCCATACGGATCGTACAAGTCGGGATTGCGGGGTGTGCGTGATAGAACCAAGGTGTTGTCTAGCTCCTCGTACCCGGAAAGGGGATAAGGCTGCTGTCCTTGGGCCCCAGGGCCTGCTTGGGGCATTGCACGCTGGGGCAAAGGGGAAGCCGAAGCATCGGAGGTGGGGCTGGGAGGCGTTGGCGGCCGGTCCACTAGATCACAGTAGTTGCCGACACTGCCTACACCTCCTGATATGCCGTTACCTCCGACGCTAGGGCTACCATAGTTGCCTTGGTACCCACCAGGGGGCGGGCCTTCTTGGCGCATCGGGTAGACCGCGTAGTCAACTGGCAGTGGCGATCTTGCTTGCCCGATGGGCGGTGGGGGCGGGAGCATATGAGGATCATAATCTTGATAGCTGGTGCGGTGTGGCGAGGGGTAGCTATCGTAATTTCTGCGTGAGCCTAAAACGATTGAAAAGATGCATGGTGACAGGTAATTGAAATAAATGCAAAATTTCTTAGAAAAGAGATAAAAGCCCAATAATGCCATGAGGAGTTCCAACCTAAGACAAAGCGAAGGCTTATAACAGTAATGCTACAATATTTTTTTAATATGGGGCAACAAAATGTTGTGTTAATTTTTTTCTCAAGATGGTACTTTATATGCAGTTACAATATTATAGTTTCCACATGGATATTTGTTGTATAGGTCAGTGGACATTTTATGTACTAACCCTTAGAGATCTATACACTTCTGAAACAGATGCAGTACACTGTCTAAAGATATTCTTGACAAATCAGTAAGTTAACTATTAAATCAGGATAAAGCCATGTAATGTTTAATGAACGTTTCTAGAGATGGAAAATTTTGAAAACATAGGTGATTTATGCAAATTTAAGATTGTTCGCCGATATTAAATGACAGAAAATGTAAGATTGTAGGGAAATTCCTCATGCCAGGTGGACACACATTACATGCAACAGCACTTTTGACAATTGCACAGGATATCATAAAGAATAGTTCATATAAAACAATGCCGAAAGCCAGGTGCGACCTTCTATCTAGGAAATGACATCACGATCGCAAATTTGGATTCACTTTTGACAACAATTTTCTACAAATATCGAAAGTCCAAAGTTCATTTCAGTTTTAAGCATTAACACCCGCGTTTAAAAACTGTGAGCAAACCAACTTATCACATATTAATCTGCTCTTATCAAAAGCTCTTTTCGAAGAACGCTTATCAAACGGCAATCCCAAGCTGTCAAAAAAAACTTAAACAAATGAACTTACTGGCTTCACTACCCGGACTGTGTGGCCTTGTTCCATAGTGCATGTAATCTTGGCCAGGTGGTGGCTCCTGGGCTCCAGGACTTGGTGGTCGGCCGGAGTCGTAGGTGCCATAGTCACTTCGGGAAGCAGGATCGGTCATTCCACTGTACCCGTAGGCAGTGTAGTCTGAAGGTGGCGGCGGTGGAGGCTGGGTGCTTCCATATGTCAAAGAGGGGTCATAATCCAGCGGCTGCCCATCGGGACCGATGTGTCTCAGCTCCCGGCTCTTGATTACTTTGGTTACAGTGGTGACCTGTAAAGCAACAGTTTGTTAGTGCAGAAATGTTTATGTTCATCCAAGATGTCAAAAAAGCAACCACAAAATCGACCCTTCACTTCTTCCCTCATTGGTTTTCCGCATGATCGCCTTTTTATTAATCCCTCCTATAGATTTGAAATTATTGAAATTCCGAGTATCACGGCTCAGAAATAGCTGCTCAAACTCGGCATTTCAAAACCAAAAAACCACTTTCGACTCGAAAGCTCAATGGAAGTTCAGCTCATTCATCTCTAATCATTCCCTACCATCCTCTGCAGATCTACGTAAGCTTTAGAAATTCCAGTTTCCTAAATGTTTCTAAAGTGGGTCTGCTGGAGTGAATACGTTACAAGTTCAAAGATTTAGCTATTTCGAGTGGAAACCATAAAAAGGTAAATTGTTTCCACTCAAATTCTTTGACAATTTCAAACCATGAAAACTGTATATGCTGTTCTTTCTAAGACATTATCAAAATTTCCAAGCACCAATTTTTGAAAACGACTTCACTTCATTTTTGAAAGTGAGATCATAAGTAATAGGCTACTTCACATAAAACATTACATATTTAGTGAAATTTGCATGAAATGTCGAAAAAAACAGGGTCACCAAGCCAGTCACCTGCTGCGTCCTATTTTGCGTGGTGGTGCGGCTGACCAGCTGGGGGTGTCCGCCTTCCCCACTGTGCACAGATAGTTGCGACGAGTTTGGCGAAGGGTTGTCCGGGTTGACAGCATACCCGTTGGCCGGGTTCGGGTTGCCTCCCGCAGGTCCTGTGCCCGAGGATGGGGCCGGCGAGGACGTGGGCCGGTAGGTCACGTTCACACTGTAGTTGCTCTCCTGGTTCTGAACGTGCGGCTCCCCGCTGTAATACTGTGTCGAATATGGACTGAAAAAGAAATTAAAATTGTGATAAATATGATCAGATAACCCGAGTGTTCGTGGAAACCACGAAAGGCAGTTTCCCAGAAAATAAACGAGGAACTTTAAGCGTATGTTATTCCGAAACAAAGTGAGTTGGCGAAATTAATGTATTAACTACTTGCAGATTCAAAACAAAAAGATATGAAAACCACGTAGGAATAACATTGTAATAATAAAGAAGGGTGGATTTTTATGAAAACAAAATCCTTATTTAAATATACTGTCTCTAGACAGATTTTTATTTCAAAATATGTACTCGGAAAAGGCTGAGAATTTTGCAAATTTGCCCTCGGAATCTGTTGACCATTTTGAAATTTTCTCCACGGAAACAGTTGATAATTCTACACAACTGTACTAGAAAACAGTTTCAAAATCTTGCAAATTTTTATCACGAAAAGTTTTAAAATTTGGCAAATTTATGCTCGGAAAACGTGGAATATTTTGAGAGTTTGTCCTCCGAAGCTGTTGAAAACTCTGCAAATTTGTGCTTGGAAATCTTGCAAAATATTATCAAGACAATTTTTTTAAATTTTCAAGTTTGTCTTCGGAAAACGTGGAAAATAATCAAATTTGCCTCAGAAACTGTTGAAAATATTGCAAATTTGTGAAAATTTTAAAAACCACGCAAATGGGCCCTGAGCAAGCCACGTAGAAGCGTTAATTTTGGATTTTGACACCATTAATACGTTAAATTTTCCCGATTTTCTCAAAATAAGGTATCCTTCTCTGACTTTTCCAGGTTTTTTTAGATCTGGGGGAACCAATTTCCTGGCCTGGCAAAAATGTGCCATTGTGACTAATTTAAACGTCCGACGTCTAAGTGTAATGAGAACAGAAATATCTGAATTAAGAAAATTCGGCAGATTTTCTTAAATTGTGAAACTATTTTGGAAATCGATTTTGCCAATCATGCTAATGGACTATTGTTCATTAGCAACTTTCGTTTACTGGATTGCAATAGATAATTTCATGACAGGCGCCATTATTTCTATTCCCATTTTCGTTTCCATTCTCAATTCTAAAAAGTGTAGGTGGC